>PVIW01001614.1:0-193376 GCA_004026585.1 Noctilio leporinus | reverse complement strand
CCTATTACTGTATTGTATACAAAATGCCCTTATTAATCCTCTTTATTGATAATAAATCTGTATTGGTAAACAGTAAGTGCCACCAATACAATCATGATTTCTCTGAATGTCACATAACACAGAAGCCAAAAGGAAAAAAGAGGTACAGTTTAATAAGAAAATAAGTAAAATATTGTAATTCAAATATGTCATAACCAGAATTGAGAAATGGAAATATCCCACTAATCCCCAGGCATAAACAGATGGTGATATTAATTAGTATTAAAATGTTACATCATTTTTTCACCTCTCAGATTAGTGATTAAAATTAAAATGATTGAGAATACTATTTGTTAACAAAGCTGTATCCCTGACAGGTGTGGCTCAGTGGACTGAATGCAGACCAGACCAAAGGGCTACTGGTTTGATTCCCAGTCAGGGCACAGGTTTGGGTTTTGAGCCAGGTCCCCATTGAAGAGGTACGAGAAGCAACCACATATTGAAGTTTCTCTCCTTCTTTCTCCCTCCTTTCTCCCCTCTGTAAGGATAGGTGAATAAAATCTTAAAAAAATAAAATAAAAAAATAAAACAAAATTAAACTTTAAGAAATATAATATAAAAGGTTGTAGACATATAGGCATTGTATAACCCGATATAATATGTACAAAATATACATATTTTCTGTACAGCAATCTGCTTAAACAACCCTAGTTCAATAAATACACTATATGGAAACAACTAGGTAATTGTGAAGAGATATATGCAAAGAATATCATTGTAGCAAGAAAATTATTTATTATAGTTCAGTATTAAAATATACAGAGGAATAAAAAGCCCAGTAAACCTACATGAATATAAATATTAGTAGATTCATAAAAAAGCATGCAGCCTTTGAATCCTATTAAATAGAACATATGTCTTTGCTTAGAAAGATATACTGATGTGTGAAAATGCTCATTATGTATCAGTGACTAAGTAATTTTGTAGAACAGTATTGTAACAATTATAACTTGGTGGTAAGATTAATCACTCTCCTAAAATAGTGCATACATCTTCACATTTGTTTCTAATTTTTAAAAACAAAATGACCAAAATCAATCAATAATAGTCCCATTTTGGAGAAAAAAGTGCCAAGTAGACAACCTGTTATAAAATAAAGCTCTTTAATTTTGTTGATAAGTAGAAGTGAAACGAATAAATAGGACCAAAAAATATGAACACTGCTAGAATCTTTGGCAAATGAACTTGGGTTCTCAACAACAAAGCTATTGCAAAACTGTTAAAAGATATATTATTTTTTATTTCAATTGTACTTTTAGTTTGGCATCCACGGTATCTTTCCTGAATCTAGAATATTTGAAAAGCTATGAAATACACTGAATTTTCAAAATATCCAAATAAATATGTTTATTATTAAATCACAGCATATAATGTTTTCGCCTCAGTATGTTGGCCCTCATTTTCATTTTACTAGACCTGGGTGATTTTCATTGAAAACAAATCATTGTTCATGTATTCAAAGAGAAATGAGCAATGGAACAGAATTGATCCAACTGAGCATCTCATTTCAGAGTTATGCTGGGGGAAAAAAATGGTCTAGAAATAACGTTCTTTCCATTAGCAATTACACCTAACTCAGAAGAACATTTTCTTGAATGTAAGAGTGATATTATCAGAATGGGACTTAACTACCATCACTAACATTGCAGTTTCTAATAGCTTCTCTTTTTAAATACACACTTGACATTGAAACAATGAAATATTGATAAATCAAATAATGATAACATATGTTTATATTTTTGGCACATTCCAAATGGTGGGCATGCTGTAATTTTTTTTATATTGTAGTCGAAATTGAACATTTTGATAGGACCAATTTTCTTCATTTCATTAGATATTTATTGAATTTCTGATAAACTTAGGAAACGCAATGCTGAATAAAGCAAGTATCTCCCATTAATATAAAAGAGCAAATAAAAGTTTGATAAGAAATTCAGTAATTTATTGGAGATGAGCAGGGAATTAGCATCGGGCAGTAGAAGGAGGGAAGGATCAACATGGGCTGGCCACAGGTTCAAAAAGTAAGGAAAACTCGAGCAAGTGGTGCTACTTAGAAACTACCAGTCACTGAGTGTCTTCTAGGTCGCAGATGTTTTATATCAGTTATCTCGAATCCTTGCAATATTTGGTAGTTAAGCATTATCACCATTTTGTTGAGAATAAAACTAAAACTGAAGTAATGGTATTTGCTAAAACTTATAGCTTGTATGTTTGAACCCAGAAATCTCTCTCTCAAAAGCCATTGCTTCTCAACCACCATCACTACCCCAACTAGCCTTAATTATAAAACAAAAGCGGGCAAATCAGTGGCCACCAAGGCATTTCAGAGAGATGTTAACAGTGTGCACGGAGGCATGGGAATGTGGAACTGCAATAAAATCATCTGCAGCATGTTATGTGTTAGGAGAACTGAGGAAACTGGGCCTAGAAAATGGCATAGGGATGAAATTATGGAGGCAGTGTTGTGAGCTAAAGGTTTGGGATTTTTAAATCAATAATGAGAAACTATTTCAAGAATTAAGAATTAGAGAGCTGATAGATTGGAAATTAGAATTCTTGGTAAACATTTTGAGGAACTAATGTTATAAACTACTATTAAGAAGAACAACATAGCCCTGGCCCAGTAGCTCAGTTGGATGGAGCATTGTCCCCATGGGCTTGGATTATAGTCGGTTTCATCTCTGGTCAGACCCATGTTGGAGGCAACCAGTGAATGTGGGTAGAGCAGCAAATTGATGTCTGTCTGTCTCTCCCTCCTTTAAATTAATAAATAAAAAAATATATGTATCAGAAGAATAAGATGGAATGAAAGGGAGGCATTAAACATTATTAAAGAATACATAAGGATAAGGGGAAGGTCAAAGAAGTACTATGAAAAGATGGGTGAGAATGAAAACATTCCAAAATTCCCCTTAGACTGATGTCAAGGAAACCTAATGTATGTGTCATTTGGGTACATTATGTTCAAAATGGCCCTCCATCATTTTTATTTCAACTCAAATTTTCCAGTTGTGTTAAGTCAAATCTAATAAAATAGAACAATACACTTATCTGTGGTTGAATAGTGCATTGTGCTAAATGCTGGTGGGACATTAAAGAGGAAATATGAGTGTCAATTTCTATTAGACATTCATTAGAACGTGTTACTTCTATGCATTCTAATCTAGTTTAAAATGTGCTTTCAAACACATCTTAACTGGTTGTTTTATATTATTCAAAACTGTTAAATAAACATTTATTGAAAAGGCAGTATGCGCTAGATAGGGGATTCACAGTTGCATAAGAAATGTGCCCTACTTGGAAAGGTTTCGTATTCTCACAAGTAGCAGACTGGTAAATGAGTCAATTATAGTATAAATTTAAGAGTTGTAATAAATGTTTGAATAAGAGGGGGTGGTAGATAGAGCAGAGGATGTATTTAGTTAGTAGTTTGCACTTCCTAGGAGCAACAAAGAAGCTGCAGAGGACAGAAAATGCTTGAGCTGTAATAGGTTTTGGAGAATGGGTAGGAACCAGAAATGAAAACTCTCCTCATGGTTAAGGTGAGAAATACTTTAAAGGAAGTATCAGTACTACTCCTTGAAAGAGGCAAAAAATATGAAAATATTGTGATCAAAAGTTATTGTAGGACATAAAGCTGAAGAGAGAAATGAAGGACATAAATACCCAACTAGAAAGTTTAGACTTTAATGTTGTTAAAGAGGAGGGAAACACCTACATAATAACAGAATAATTATTAAGCTCGAAACAGATAAGTTTTGTTAGTAAGCATTTAACCAGTTCAGAAACCAGTCTAGGCATTGAACTATGAAGGTCAAGGGACTACAAATTCTCCCTGCCTTTTGTTCTAGGAAAGCAGTCTCTTATAGTTGGTAATTAAATGGTGATATTTGGTTTGTTGGTCAGGTAGGCACTAGGCTGGCTAGAAATGGTCTTCCACATACATGGTGTGTCCATTACCAGACTCTGCAACATCAGTAAAAAACCTGAATCAAAGTGATGACACCCAGTCAAATATATGTTGGTTTAAAATAGACCAAGTAGCCAGGTCAAGGTGTATTAATATATGTTATTGTGTGGTAACAGAGTTAATTAATGCATTTAGTATGAAGAGAGGTATCACAATTTTGGTTTGAAATGATAGGTGAGAGCCCTGGCTGGTGGCACAGTGGATAAAGCGCTGGCCTGCAAACCTAAAGGTCATGGGTTTAATTCCCAGCCAGGGCATATAACCAGGTTGCAAGCCATGTCTCCAGCCAGGTCTCCAGCCAGGTTCCGAGCTAGAGGCAGGTAAAAGGCAACCATATATTGATGTTTATTTCCCTCTCTGCCTCTCGCCCATCCCCTCTCTCTGAAAATAATAAATAAAATCTTTAAAAATAATAATAGATGTGAGGATTAATGAGTAGGGAGATAAGATGATAAACTAAGGCAGTGGAGGCTTGCTAAGAAATACATAGGATTAGAGGTTTCAGAAGTTAATGAGAGAGTCAGTATTGAATTTTGGAAATGAGAAAAGGAGGAAAGGTTCCATCTGGCCACTATGAAGTTTCCATTACATGGAATAGGATAATATGAGACAGTGAAAATAGTGGAGATTAGAGAGGGGATATAATTTGAAAGATTGGATTAATGTAGTCTCAGGGTATAAAATGGGAATATCTTTTAAACAGAATGTGTAATTTCTGGATATTGAATGAAGGACTGAGGTTAAAAATAAGTACTTTGTGATCAGGAATATAGTGTTATAATGAAAACTATGCAAGTATTTGGAAGAAATGGTCAAGAGAATATGGGCTGATGACTGATCAATGAAGAATAATAATTTTATGGAAATAAGGTGACAAGTCAGTGGAAAACAAAGAGTAGTCAGAGGTCCAGAAGAGCCACAAAAGAGAAGGGAACGAGAAATCAAGAAACCAAGGGAACAGAGAGAGAGAAGGAGAGAGAGAGAGAGAGAGTGAGAGAGAGAAAGAGAGAGAAATCAACAATAGCAAGTGGCAGAAAGAAGTCAAAGGTAAAGAAAAATAGCAGAAAGGATCAATACATTTTCAATTAAGTGGTCAGTGGAGACCACATGAAGAGCTGTTGCAGTGCAGAAAGCAATGGCCTTGTCTGTGAGTGAAAGGTCAAGGAAAGATATATATATATATATATATATATATATATATATATATATATACACACACACACACACACACACACACACACACACATTTATATACATATATACATTATATATGGATATATGTATACATATATATGTATACATATATATATATACATATATATGAAGGTTGATTAAGAAGAAATGAAACACTGGGAGTACTACTTTTAAAAGCACAAAAGTTTCTTGGAGGTATTTGTAGAATAAAAGAGGCATTTACAGTTTTAGAGGCAGAAAAGGTAGAGCCTGCCAAGAGAAAGAAACAGAAAATGCAGGAGATGAAGCAGGCTTTTTAAGGATGGCCAAAAGCACCGCAAGGACCAATTACTTGGGATAAGAAGAGGAAGACCTTTAATACAGAGGCAAAGGGATAAGGATTTGTGAAGATGTTGATACATTCGTGGATTTTTCTGTCTGTGGTTAGTCTATTGCCATTGTAATTTCAAGAGCAATTTATAGGCTACAAAAAATGTAGACAAAGTTAGGTTAGTAAAAATTTAGACTAGCTGTTGAAGAGACTGGTAAGAAGAGCTGAATGCCAACACGCAGAATGATTTTCAAGTGAGATTGAGTCACATCTGAGATTAATGTGTACTTGAGGTATGTATTTACCAATACATAGTTGTCCTGTTTCATGCATCTCAGTATTGTGGAAAGAGAGGTAGAGCTGGTTGAGTTTAATTTTGCAATTTTCAGTTAATGTCATTGGAAAAACAATGACGTTCAGTGTCTATAGTACTGGTTAGGAAGTAGTTAAAAGATAGTTTAAATGAAAGCTAGGCAGATAAAAAAGCAAAATAAAAACAACGCTGAAAAAGAGGAAGAAAAACCTGATAAATATCAGTTTTAAAAGGACCAAGGGAGAGAAGTAGAGAGAAGGAGGGAGGGAGAAAAAAATGAAAGAGAGAGAGAGAGATGTGTCTGGAAGATTAAATAACTAGTGATAAAATGATGCATTAGAATTTATTTCATAGATGAATTATAGTAACTCTGAGATTATAAATTTGTTTTGAGAATTAGTAAAATGAAGCAAAGTTGATCATTGAAGTTGAATACAAGCAATACTGTATTTAGGGCATAGAATGGCTCCTCACAGAAACTAAAATATTACAAGATTGTGACAGAACTGGAGAGAAAAGGAAAACAAAATTTAGGTGTCAGCATAACCCAATGAATGTGAGGACTCACCAGTAAATACCTCCTGGTATGACAATATGATACTGAAAGTGAATTAAGTGAATTTGCTGTGTTCTTCATGAAGACAATTTATGTACCAAGGAAAAGGGTAATTGTCACAATGGAAAATTGGGGAGCCATGATATTACTGAGTTTCTGTGCCCCTTATTTACAGAAAGGTATTGGGGAATGGGATGCCAGGCATCTGCTATTGGAAAGAAATACAGGGTGAAGATAAGTTGAAGCAAAGCAGCCTATAGAGAAATGAAGAATGGTTTAAATCTACAATAGAAAGGCTTGGGGCAGGGCCAGTGTGGGACAATGGGAAAGATGAGAGAAGGGGAACCAAGTGCATAAAAGAATAGTTGTGGAAGAAAGAACACACTTAACCTGAAAGATTTGGATGTTCAGCTGAGTTTAGCCTTGACAGAATGCAGAAATATGTGTAACTAACAATTATCTAAATTCTAAATGTTTATTTTATATAATAAAATAATTTCCATACAGTGGAAATAAGCAAGGGCCCTGACTGGCATCTAAATTTGAGATTCTCATGTAATCGCAAATTCATATTTAGTAGTCCAGTTAAGCTTAACAGGATTGCCACTAAAGGTGTATCTATTATCACTAATTTAGTTTCCACTAGGATTCATTATTTTGCTGGTAACAAGACAGGTTTTACAAAGGGCTCTTTCTCTGGAGAAGGACTAATCGCAGGCTGGGGCAGCTATGGGATAAGATGACCTTGAACTGGGTTGTTCCCCCTGGCAGTAAGGAAGTATTCTGAAAGTGCATGAGAGCTGTCTACCAGAGACCAGGAAGCATGAAAGGGTTGCTTCTGGACAAGCCTCAAACTCTTTGTGCACCAAATTACTTCAGGCCGATAATAAATTATAAGTCACTCACAACACATGAGTCTTTTAGTTTATGAAAATAGTAAAGAGACCAAAAAAAAAAAAAAAAAAGAAGAAGGAGGAGGAAGGGATCTTCCTAATGGTCAAATGCCAAGTATTGGTACAAGCTAGTCTATTTGGAGAGAATGGAAGATTTGGATGTCTTCTTTTATCAATCATCATTCAAAGATTGGTTCAGCCCAGAGTCATAGATAAATGCTAAATTTAAGAGAGGAGGTTTTGATAAGAAACAAGATACTTGTAGGGTTTTAAACTGTTTTCTTTACCAGTAAGAAAAAAAAGTTAGTAAACATAAGAGGCAAACCCTAAGAAGAAAACACAAATCATGGGATTTTTTACAACATACTTACTGGATCTCTTCAGCATTAACCAAGTCATGAAAACGAGGGAAGGCTGAGAACCTGATGCAGATCAGTGCAGTTTAAGATGACATGGTGACTAAATGCAGTGTGCTCGCCTGGATTTGACTCCTGGAACAGAAAAGACTACTGCAAAACCTGGTGAAACACTAATGAAGCCTGTAGTTAACTGAATAGTTCAGTATCAAACTTAACAGCTTAGTTCTAGGAGGAAAGTGCATGAGACCTCTCTGTATTATCAATGAAACACTTCTATACATGTAGAATTATTCCAAAATCAAAGTGTCTTAGGAAGATGGGAGGAGACGAGCAGATAGACACTGGGTGCCTTCTGATGTGACACCCAGAGAATCACACAGTCTCCTTCATGTAGCATTCCAGCTGGGGATGTACAGCCTGAACCTGACCATGAAGAAGCGTCAGACACAGTGACAATGCAGAACACTGTGTCATAACACAAAATACTGAATCATTTAGAAGTGTCTGACAGATTTGAAACTGTTAGTCCTAAGACAAAGAAATGCTGCGGGCATAGTCATGATAAAGGAAATCAAAAGGTAACAGAACCCACAGGCTGTTCAGTTATGGAGGGCTCATCAGCCAGCTGCCAAAGGAAAAAGTAACAGAGTTGGTGCAATGGAGAGGAATTTGTTTATTTAAAGGTTTTACGAATTTAGATTAAATTCTGCCAGTAAGTCCCGCTTCTTTAAAACACTCAAAAACACCCAGTCTTGCCAAAGCAGGGCAGTTTCAGGACAGAGAGGTCAGGGGTACCGTCTTTTAGAAAAGCAGAAGCTCACAGCTCATGTTTTCCGGCAGCTCCCTTCCATCTGTGCCTGGTTGGGGGAGGTCCCACACATCTTGCCTGGCACTTTCTTCCACACCCAGCCCATGACTCCTGCTCTCTTTCAAACCCTGTACTTTTCTCCCCTTCCCAAGCCACGTGCTTCTCCCTCCTTTGCAAACTGCATGTTCTCTCTCTGTGCAAATGATTATCGCCTCATTTTAAAACCTGATGGTGGCCTGCGCTGTAGTGGGTAGGGTGACCACATCTGTTCACTGGAGAAATCTCCCTCAGGCTCCATAAGCTCTTCTGTCACCATTCTGTGTTTAGAAACCCCTCCCATCTCCTATGGGCTGAGGTTTGGCCGTAGACATTTGCATAAATAAGATACTAGCTACCAGCTCTAGATATGCCACGAGTACCTCAAAGTACCTCTACTAGGAAAAATGGCATACTTCACTCAGTCCCATCCCCCATCCCCAAACCATGGGCTGTGGAGAATTTTGGCCAGATGGCCTTCTTACAGCCTGTGACAAAAAGACATGGCAACTAAATGAAACTTGGAATCTTAGGCTAGATTCTGTGTTAGAAGAAAAGCAGTACTTTAAAGGGCATCAGTGGTTCAATTGAAAAAATTGTAATGTGGATGATAGATTAGGGATTATGTTTAAATTTAATTAAGATAACAGCTGTGCTATATTTGTTTAACAGTATCCTCTTCTGAGAAATATATATCAAAGCATTTAGAGGTAAAGAAAAAGGAAGTCAAAATCTTCAGAAAAATAAGCATCTTATGAATATACAAGGTTTATAAATTGTAAGTATGTGGAAAATTTTTGTATTATTTTTATAGTTAGTATATTATTTATTTGCTTTACAACTGGAAATTTACCTTTGCCTACCCTTGTACAGAAAAACAAAGAAAATGGGTACAAAATATTGATAATTGGTGTATTTGTATTAAGAGCATATGGATGTTCTTTTCTACACTTGCAACTTTTTGCCTACCCTTGTACAGAAAAACAAAGAAAATGGGTACAAAATATTGATAATTGGTGTATTTGTATTAAGAGCATATGGATGTTCTTTTCTACACTTGCAACTTTTCTGTACATGAGAAATTTTCTAGCTTTTTACCTGTTTTAGAAAGATAGGTTTCTTTTAAGAAAGTCACCTTGACTAATACTTAAGGTAGAATAATTATAGTAATAGAATTTTTAAGCTGGAAGGAGCCCCTAAAATGTTAAGCTTAGAGAATATATTTTTTTTGTGTTTGGATTTCCAGAGCTTTGAATGATGCCTGGTAAATAAAAGATGTTCGAAAATTCACCTGCTGAAGGAATGGATGGATGAATAAATGCTGTTAGGGATAATATCTAAAACTGGCAGTATGAGCTGCTAATAAATGGCAGACTTATTTTTCTTTCCTTTGAATAAGTATTTGAGGAGGCACAATTTTATAATATTCTATCTAAATCCATGGAGTAAACATTATAGGCAAAGTTTTGATACCAGGTAAATAACAGGCTTGATGTTTTCCAACCATGCTCACTACTGAAGGATCCTTCATGTTCATAACTATGATGCGTTTAGAAAAGAGAATGGTATTTAGCCTAAATAAAATCAAAGGGTTAAGAATGTTAGGCTACGCATCTTAACCCAGGTTCTTATCCCACTATGTTATTGTAATTGAGAGAAAAACATGTTAATTTTGTTTGTTTCCTCATCAATGGGCCAACCAGGTGCATTTATTAGCACACCATATGTAGAAGAGAGTGGAGGATTCTTTCATTTCAAGTTTGTACACATAGCAAAGTGACTGAAAAACTAAGAAAAGAAAAAAACAGATTGAGGTCGTTTGAAGCAATATACACTTAAATAGAAAAAAAATAGCCACATTTCTTTAGTGAACTCTTAAAATGTGTGGGTGCATAACCTTGCGTTTTGAGTGCATAGAAAATGTACATTTCTTCTATGTAAGTCTAGGCAGCTTCCTAAGACTTTCTTATTTCAACTCAGTGCCTTCAAATCCACTTAACTACCATATCCAGGGATTTTAGCATGTACCTTATCTCTTACTAAGATTTATGGTGAGCATTTAGTAAAGGTTTAAATAACAAGGAATCCTCAGATAGCCACAATGCTGCTTCTCTTCCTGTCTTTCTTGAAGAGGAACAAAGATAAACATGTATTTCTGTGTGTCATCCCAATGAAAAATACATTTTTTATTGCCTATTTCGCTAAGAGAATTCCTACATAAGCAGTTGGTATGCTTTTCATTTCAGGAACTGTTCTGTAATGGAATTTTAAAAAGCTGAAGCAGAAATGTAGGCCTTTTTTATAGCTCCCTTAGTGCTCCAGGTATCTGCTTATCAAAGTGCTTTTCAAAATGATGAGTTAAATAGTGGCAAGGAAGTGACTGGCAGAAACAAAGCTTTTAGTGTTCAGACAGAGCGTGGAATTGTGAGCCTCGCTGTTGGCCACGTATTAACCTGGCGTCAGGAGTTGAGGGTGTGCTTTCCAACTCCGGGCAAGTCCTTTTACAGTTCCATGTCTTGATTAATGGATGGGTGAGTTGAAGTATTCAATGCTGCCTTAATTAATATTTGGGCTATATTCTGGCGCCTTTGCAGAAACATCTCTATAGCAGTGAAAGTGTCTGATTTAGGTGGAAGGAGAAAAAAAAAAAAGAAAGAAAGAAAGTTAAGGGACATGATTCTCTTTTTTTCTAGCACTGATATTATCATTTTATTGTACACGAAGTGAATGGCACTGGGTAATATATTAGCATAGTTTGGTGTATGACCATTAATTGCTACTATGGTTTTAGAGGTGTTTGGAAAACTCAGAAGAAGACTTGCAAAAAATCACAAAGCTAGGTCATGACAGGGACACATTCAAGTAGATGAAGTACAGAATAAAGTAAGAAAAATAAAGGAAATGCTTACTAGTATTCAAATATACGCTGGCTATAAAATCCAGATGATAGGGACTAGGTATGTCTGACTTCAAATAAGGATAAAAAAAATAAAAGTATCCATTAGGCTCTGTATTTGACTAACTGAAACCAGAACCCTAAAAACGGTGGTTTTAATCTAATGTAGGTTCCATTGTTTGTTTTTCCCCGCTCACAAATAAGTAGTGTTCTGTGATGGTTTCACAAGGACAGAGCTGCCCTCTGTCTATTTATTTCTTTTCAAATCCTTTGATTTCACTTTTTTTGTGTTGATGGTTACCTTCTGGTACAAAATAACTGCTGGGCTGTAGCTATCTAGACTGAATTTGGGATAAAAAAATAAGTGCAAAATGTTTTTAAAAGTCTGTTTCTGAAACTTTCACTCAGTTATTTTTGCTTATTCTTGGCAAACTACTTGTTTTTTCAGGTGAAGTATATGCATTTGTTAGATATAAGTCTTTCCTACAAATACCAGTATTGATTAAAAGATAAGAAAAGTAGATATTGGGTAGAGGATCCCAGCACTGTTATGCTAACATGGGCATCATGTTAAAGACATTGAGGAAACTTTCAACGTACTTGAGATAATATGAAAGAATTGCAGGGAGTGTCCCCCAAAACTGAATTTATTTATAAAAATGGTGTATTTATTCTTACAGATTTAAACTTCCGTCATCATCAAAGTACTCTACATTTGATACAATACACCTATTGAAACATTTTTTCTACTACTCAAACACTTTTAACTTATTGAAGTTGGTGCCTTTTATTGTTTTTACTGTTTTTTTTTTTTTTTTTTTTTTGGTATCACTTCTTCCGCATATGCAAAATTTTCCTTTTGAGGGTTTTTTCATCTGGGGCATAATAACAAAAAAAATCACTCTGGGTGAGACAGGCGAATAAGGAGGGTGGGACGCAGGGGCCATGCTGTTTTTGGTCAAAATGGCAGAATACTAAGCAGGCGCATTTGTAAATAACCCATCATGAAATGGGCAAGATGTTGAACCTTCAAAACAATTTTGCTGAAGCCAAAAACAGCCTCTCGGAGCAGCATCAGCTGGTATACTGATACAGATGGGTTACTAGACCACTCACCTAGTTGGGGGAAGCCTGTAGTGTAAGAGGCCTGCTCTCCAGATGATAATCTGTTTATTTGTTGGTGAGGAGTTTGGTAGAAAGTAACAAAAAAATAATAGAAAGGAAAAGAAGGAAGGAAAAGTTGGGACTCCTTTGATTTTATGTACTTCTGGATATCTTCTAACTTTATATCATTTTGTGATGTTCAGGTGATTTTCTGAAGGACATACAAAGTACATGCATTCAAAATACCATTTAGCTCAAATATAGTCAGTGTCTCACTTATTTTTATATATAAATGTGAATTGAGAGCTATCAAATAGCTCTTAATCCAAAGACCTACCACCTTTCTTTTAACATTTCAAACACTTTTTAACCAATGTCAGAACATAGGTGATGTTTCCTTTTAGGTACTCATTCTTTGAATTTAAATTCTCTTAAACTATAGTTGCAGCTTCAGGAACTACCAACCACACACTGGGTTGAAAAGTGAGGACTATAAAGACATACACAATGTGTTCTTTGACCTCAAGGAGTGTGTTTGTCAGTAAAAATATGACTAAGTTACAGATAACTAAAGTAAAACATCATAAGTGCTATTATTTAAAAGTTTCAAAAGCATAGAGGAAGAGTGTCTGAGATAGAGTTACTAGCCCCAAATCCTGAGAACATTTTCTCTGTTTTATACTAAAATTAAGAGAGAGAGAGAGAGAGAGAGAGAGAGAGAGAGAGGCAGGCAATAAGTGTGTATTTGAGATCAAAGAACTGCAATTCTGGAAGCACAGAGTCAAGATGCAAAAGACAAATACCATATGATCTCATTTAATGCAGGAAATTAATGAATGAAACAAACAGATGAGCAGACTGGAAGCAAAGACATGGAAAAATGGAGCAGAATGACAGTGACCAAAGGGGAGGGGGAACAGAAGAGGTGGGGTTTAGTCAAGGAGCTAATGTGAAAGACCCATGGACATGGGAGAGAGAAATGGGGGGGGGGGGGAATGAAACAATTATAATAAAATAACAAATTAATTTAAAAAATTAGTGCAAAACTTAGAAAGATGAAAGCAATGTGTTTCTATGAGAAAAAGAATAAAGGAATTACATGTAAAGAAGAAACAATTTGTAATGGTGTTAACAAGCTGAATTATTTTAGCTTGGTTACTAATTGGTTACTGATTCTGTCTTCAAATTGATCATAATCATCAGTTCTTGTGATCAGGATGTAAGTTTCCTTCTGCCTTTATAAACAGTTGTTTGCAATGTAGGTTTTACCCAGTCCCTCAGTCCAAGAAAGAACTTGTGCAAGGCAAGTTCCTTGGGAATGGCAGCTCCAACTTCATTTTGAAATGACTTCATTTATGTTATTTTTCACATGGAGAGAAGAAATATCTTAAGCAGTTAGTATTTTTAACCATTTATGATAATATCAAGGAGTAGATATGCTGCATTTTCAGCTAACTGAATTGAAAACACTGATTTGGAATTTTTAACATAGTGGAATTGGGGTGGGATGGGGATTGGGAGTAATGTGTACAGTATAGCTGAACTAGACCAAATCACAAATTTTAAGATCAGTGAGAATCAGTTAAAAGTTACCTTTACATTTTTCCCTAAAATACCAATAAACTATTATATATATATATATATATATATATATATATATATATATATATATATAGTGTGTGTGTGTGTGTGTGTATGTGTGTGTGTGTAATGGAAAAGGCTAAAGTTATATAAAGTGCATATATATATATATATATATATATATAATATTATATATAATGGAAAAGGCTAAAGTGGAGTCTATGTAACTCCCCACTGATTCCTACTGCTAGCTTACACAAGGACCTCCAAATTTTGATGGATTTGGCAGTATACACAGAATGGTACATTTGCAAAAATTGAACACCATTTTCTTTTTATACTTATAGCAAATGTATAGCCAGAAGTAATTTATACCTCTGTTCAAAGCATAATCCTCATGTTCACCTTAACCTTGAAATTTTCAAGTGTCAGCACATAGGAAACCTCCCTTTATCTCTCCTTACACACTGGGGCTAAGGTCTTAACATTTATCTCACACATACCACATAGCTAAGGAGATGAAAAAAGTAAGCATTTAGTACATGAAAGAATTCAAGAAAGGGCCCTGAAAGTTCATAAACCTTTTCAAACTCTGAGTCTGACCCCAAGAACATGTAATTGTGCAATTAAGTGAAAAGGCATTCTATACTTAATGGAATGATTGTCATGTGAAATGAATATACTGGGACAAGTAGAAATCACAACTTAAGAGGTAGTTTTAAAAATAAGTATATAGTAAGTATTCATTTCTAATTTCAACATGGATACCTCATATTCTTTCAAAATAATTAAATGTGGCTTTTACAACTAAACTAATTGTAAAATTGTATGTAAGACAGATTAGAGATAATCAAAATGTGGTGAGAATAACTTATTTCACACTTCCAAGATAACAGTATTAATTATTCTTTTTTACCCATCATAAAAATAGTTTTTATTTTTGTCATTACATCAATGGTGCTCATTAAAATTTTATACAATATAAAAAAGCTCTGAAGAAGAAAGTGAGAATATCCTAAATAGTAAAAGATTATAAAGCATTAATAATACTAAAACAATTATTCATATTTTATTACATCCTGCCATAGTTTCTAAACACACCCACATGTACATGAACCATGCTATTTGATAGCTTGCTTCCTTATTCAATTCTATGTTGTAAATATAGTTTGTGTCAATAAATAAATGCAGAAGTAACTTTTAATTTTAATTACCACATTTATTTCATTGTATAGATATATTGTCCAATTTTCCATTACATTAGTATAAATTATTTTTAATTTTTTAATATTATAATCAAACAGTACATCTTCTAGGAAAACCATATAGCAAGTGTTTAATTGCATAAATAAAAAAGCTCTCAGCTTGTATCAAAATTGTTAGCATGGCTGGATGAATGAGTTCTAGATTAGGCTTGCAGGAATAATTTCCAGAACAATACTGTGGAATAGGGCCACCCAGAGGATAATTGTATTTCTGACTATCTGGAAGGGTGGCCATCAGGAATTAGTCCTTGCAACTCTTAACTCCAAGAGGATAATGCCTTAGGATTTATAGACTATGAAACTTTGGGCCAAAGCAAAGAAACTGAAGTGATCATCTTCAGAATTAAGAATAAGCTGCTGCAGTCTCACCTCTCATACCCAATACAATTTTGCTGGGGTATGAATCAACTATCAGGGAACTCTGGCACAGGGAATATGGATCAGAGCTTAGCCACCCTTGAAGGTTTGCACTGTTTTTATTCAAAAATGTTCAGTAGACATGGAATCTATAGAAATCATCTTAATTGATGTTTCTAAGTTTTTACATTTTATTCATGAATTATTAATATTAGGGCCCTTGAAAATGTATAGCCCTTTCAGATAACATGATTAATTGTGACAATAAAACATTTAATTAGATAACATTGCCCCTTATTTTAGAGATGAGAAACCTAAAATATGAAAGGCAGAATACAGGGCTGAGGTAACAGACTATATACACTCTAAAGGCAAGATCACTGCTACTCTGAAGATCAGAGGTTGGTCTTTTACTACTATATCCCCTTTTGTATAGAAAACCAACCTTAACTAGAATTTTTTTTTAAGATCTCCTAGTTTTTGCTTCCCACCAAAGAAGACTTTGTTACTTTATGTTTTACTTTTTTTTTTTTTTCCAGTCTATTTCAAGATTGGGCATTTGGGATGCTAATCTGTGAATAAAAAGGCAATAATTTTGAACATGAATAGGCACTTCTCCAAAGAAGACATACAGATGGCCAAAAGATATATGAAAAGATCCTCCACATCACTAAATCAGAGAGATGCAAATTAAAATCACAATGAGGTATCACCTTGCACTTCTCAGAATGACTATCATCAATAAGGTGCTTCTGAGGATGTGGAGAAAGGAGAACCCTAGTGTGCTGTGGGTGGGAATGCAGATTGGTGCAGATGCTGTGGAAACAGTATGGGAGTTTCCTCAAAAAATTAAAAATGGAACTTCCTTAAGATCCAATGATTCCACTTCTGGGAATATATTCTAAGAATTCTGGAATAGTAATTCAAAAGACTATATACACTCCTATGCTCATTGCAGAATATTTATGGTGGCCAAGATATGGAAGAAGCCCAAGTGTTCATGAATAGCAGAGTGGATAAAAAATGGTGGCATGTACGCAATGGATTATTACTCAAACACAGAAATGAAATCCTCCCATTTGACAGAACGTTGATGGACCTAGAGGATATTCTGCTAAGCAAAATGTCAGACAGAAAAAGATAAATGTCATAGGATTTCACTTAAGCAAGGTGAAGCAAAAGGTTGGTTTACAGTGGTTTTCATGGAAAATAATACAAAAATTTAAAAAATAATAATACAAGGATAAACTTTCACATACTCACAACAATAAACTGATGTTTGCCCCATCATGTATGTGAACTCTAAGAAGCAAATTTAATGAACAAAGAAAATAGAACAGACTTAGAAAGGTCAGGCTAATGTTGCCAGAGAATAAGGCGTTAGAGAGCTGGTTGAAAAGGTGAAGGGACTAAGATCAATGAATTGGTGGTCACAAAACAGCTATGGGAACATAAAATACAGTGTAGGGAATATTGTCAATAATATTGCAGTAACTATACATGGTGCCAGGTGGGTACTTAAAAAATCAGAAGACCCCTTTGGAAAGTCTATGATTGTCTAATCCACCATGATGTACACCTGGATCGACAGATAAAATAGTATTGCCTGCAAACTGTAATTAAAAAGAAAATTTGAAAGGACAGTAATTGCAATTCTTAACTGAACAAAAGGTAAATTTATCTTTCTAACTTCCTCTCAGATAAAAGCTCCACTCTGATTTATAAGGAAAATTTACATGCCACTTTGTTTCTAACGACATTTCGGAATAGACTTTCGCATAAGAATCACCTCTATCACTGAAGACGCTCAGGTGGAAGAGAGCAGCGTATGTCATATGTTATCAAAGTGCTGAGGTTATGCACTGCCATTGGTTTTAAGAGGAAAAATCTCATTTTTTTTGTTCCAACCACATGTTATAAAGAAATTAGATGTCAAGGCTAGTCATTAAATCATGCTGAGACTTACTAATTTAGTAAGGCTGCTATTTGCTGCACACTAAGACAGGTAATTAGGAACACTTCTAGGAATATTTTTGAAATGTGACAGCCCACTTGATAATCACCATCAGTGCATCTTTGGTCTCTGCAAATGGCAAAGATTCGCCTTGAAATGCTCAATGTTACCCATTTCCATAGGCCCAGAACACGGCTTAATTATCTTTGACAAAATTATACAATTATACCACGATCAATCAAAATCGAACACTTTATATACATACTGGAATCTACACTCCTCAGTTTTTCTGGATATTGCCAGACCTTCCGCACACTAGACTAAACTTGAGCTTAACCACATAAGCCACTTTTGCCTTTTCAACAAGAGTGCAGCTATGCCACCTATGCTTTAGTGTTTTCTTCTTTCCCTTAAAAATCTACATAAGCCAATCAAAGCTAGAATCTGGAGACCACTATGAAAGACCTATGGTTATTTCAAACTGCTTTAGAGATTAACTCACGTGACTCGTATTCCCAAATATTCTATGTGGTTTCTGCTTTTGTGCCCCTTTCTTCCCCACTTTTTTTTATTGTTGTTGTATCACAATGGTTTCATTTTTCTCTTATTGCTCTCTGCCCCCTACCCATCCCATCCCCTCTCCCACAGTCAATCCCCACCTCTCAGTCCATGTGTCTTTCACATGGGCTCCTCCACTACACCCTTACCCTACTTCCCTCCTCTAGCCACTGTCATCTGCTCATTTTTTTTCCATGTCTGTGATTTCATTCTGCTCACCTTTTAGTCTCCTGTATTAAGTGAGATCATATGGTATTTTTCTTTTTCTGCCTGACTTATTTTACTAAGCATGATACTCTCCAGATCCATCCATGCTATTGCAAATGGTAGGGGTGCCTTCTTTTTTTCTGCTGCATAGAACTCTATCATATAAATGTACCATAGTTTTTTGATCCATTCATCCACCAACGGGCGTGTAGGTAGTTTCTAGCACTTGGCTATTGTAAATAGCACTGCTATAAACATAGGGGTGCATAGATTCTTCTGAATTGGTTTCAGGATTCTTTGGGTATAATCCTAGCGGTGGAATTGCTAGGCAGTTTTATTTTTAGTTTTTTGAGGAAGTTCCACACTGTCTTCCATACTGGCTGCACCAATCTGCATTCCCACCAGCAATGCACTAGAGTTCCCTTTTCTCCACATCCTCACCAGCACTTGTTGTTTGTTGATTGTTGATGATGGCCATTCTGACAGGTGTGAGGTGGTATCTCATTGTAATTTTAATTTGCATCTCTCTGATGGCTAGTGATGTTGAACATTCTTTCATATGCCTATGGGCCCTTTATATGTCCTTCTTGGAGAAGTGTCTGTTCAGGTCCTTTGCCCAATTTTTAATTGGGTTGTCTGTCTCTCTTGTGTTGAGCCATGTAAGTTTTTTATATATTTCGGGGATCAAACTCTTACTTAATGAAGGAAATCAAAGATCTGCAATTGGAAAACTACAGAACACTGAAGAAAGAAATTGAGGAAGATACAAATAAATAAAAGCATATACCATGTTCATGAATGGGAAGAATTAACAACATAAAAATGTCCTTACTACCCTAAGCCATCTACAGAGTCAACACAATCCCTATTAAAATACCAACTTGATACTTCACAGACCTAGAACAAATTTATAAAAAATGTATATGGAGCCATAAACAACCCCAAATACTATAGCAATCTTGAAAAAGAAAAACAAAGTAGGAGGAATAGCAATACCAGATATCAAACTATATTACAAAGTTGTTGTAATCAAAACAGTCTGGTACTGATACAAGAACAGACAAAAAGATCAATGGAACAGAATAGAGAACCCAGAAATTAATCTAGGACTCTACGGACAACTAATATTTGACAAAAGGGGAAGGAGCATAAAATGAAGTGCAAATAGTCTCTTTCACAAGTGATGTTGGGAGAATTAGACAAGAACATGCAAAACAATGAAACTAGACCACCAACTTACACTGTATACCAGAATAAGCTCAAGATGGATAAAAGACATAAGCATAACCTGCACCACATAAAAGTCCTAGAGGAAAACATAGGCGGAAAAATAGCGGATATCCCGTGCAGCAATATTTTCACTAATATCTCACCCAGGGCAAGGGAAATAAAGGAACAAGTAAACATATGGGACTACATCGAACTGAAAAGCTTCTGCTCAGCCAAAGAAAACATCAGCAAAGTAAAAAGGGAACCAACCATATGAGAAAACATATTTGCCAATGGCATCTCTTTCCTCTTTTAAGAAACATGTACTTTCTGAGGTCTTCAAGACTCTCCACAATTCTTCCTTTCTCTGTAAAACTATTGTCTGACCCTTCTGTACCCCACCCCCTTGCCACCATGGCCTTTCCTAGCACTTGGCTAATTTTTACTCTAAGTTCCCAAAACAGTGACTTTTCTCAGACTCATCATGATGCATTATGCTTTGTCATTTTGCTGTACATTCTTCCCATTAAAATGTTAGGTTCCCATGGCTTGGGGGTGCCTTAATAATCTTTTTGTAGTGCAAGGCCAATGCACAGTAAATGTTCAATTAATGTTAACCTGATGTAGCAACAAAAGTACCAACCCTTTTAATGAACTGGCCATTGAAGGACTACTTTTGTTTGAAATATTTCAATCATTTAAAATTTATTGTGACTAGTTTTATGGCTTAATTTATTATCTATCTTGTAGAATATTTAATGTATACTGAGAAATATGTATATCCTGCTGACATAGTGTGGAATATTTGTTAAATATCTGTTAGGACTAGTTTGTTTATAATGTTCAAATTGACTTTCCTGCTGATCACCTGTCTAGTTGTTCTGTTATTTACAGAAATAGGTATGGAAGTTTAACTATTATTGTAGAATTATATTTTTCCAAGCAGTTCTGTTAGATTTTGCTTTCCTTATTATGTTCTCTAACTTCAGTGGAATCAAATTAGTAATCAATAACAAAAAATGTTGTGAAATACGCAAGCATGAGAAATATAGCAACACACTTCTAAATAATAAATGTCTAATAGGAAGTCACAAGAGTAATTATCAAATAAATTTAAGAGAATGAAAACAGAAACACAATTACCAAAACTTAGGAAATGAAGCAAAAGTAGGTCAGATGGAAATGTGTTTTAAACATTCTATTATTATATTGTCAATTTCTCCGCCATGAAAATGTGTGTGTGTGTGTGTGTGTGTGTGTGTGTGCGTATAAAAGCAAGTGACAGAATAGTACATACAAGATGATTCCACTGTATTTTTAAGTTATGGTTGTCATGAAATTTATATCCTAAAGTGTGAAACTTAGAAAATGAAATAAATAAGAAAATAATTAAAAAATTTATTATTGCTACTTTACAGATAAGAAATCAAGCTTTAGAGTTTAAGTAAACAGCCCATGTTCACATAGCTAGGAAGAACTTTGCTTTGAATTCATGTAGTTGGCTGCTTTCTTGAAAAAGATGGATCAGGTGAGGGTATGATGGAGATTGCAGAGAAGTGAAGAATTAATGGAATTTTTTTAGGATTCAAAGATTACCAAAGGAATGTGTGGGCAAAATCTTTTCTTTAGGCAAAGCTAATCTTAGAAGATCATCTATTTCTAGTTATGGCATTTCTGCCATTTTGCAGTAGTATTTTTGTAGAATATAAAAATGTCTATTTTAGTGCCACGTGAGCATAACTTTATATAGAATGTGAACGTGTGGGGCAAGAAGGAAATGCTTGCTGCTTTAGTACTATAGTGGGTATAAGCACTGAATATGGTGCCTGTCCTCACGGATTAAAGGTGAAAACAAAACTCTGCCCAGTGAGGAGAAAGTACAGTTGTCTCCTCAGCTGCACCTGCCCAAAGGTAGATGCATCCACCACCTGTTGTAGCAATTACAGCTGCCACCTTCTATTACTGCTTTCTTCACAGGTCTTGGAAGAGCCATAGTTTTTCACTTCTTTGGGTTCATCTCAACCAGTGGCTTTCTGAGAGAATTAACCCTGATAAAATGTTGATTAGGGAGAGTTTAGAGCAAAGAGCACAGGAAAATATTTCTGCTCTCCATACATTGTGAAAGCACAGTACATGGCAATGATTATACTTTAGATCTGGCTTTGCTTCCTGGCTCTCTGCTTCATGTGATTGTGGGCATATTGCAGAATTCAAGGCCCAGCTTCCATGATGGAAGAATAATGTTTAACTTAGGAGGCTTGAATGAGAACCTGTAGTGCCTTGATACTTTCAGCATTCAATACCCTGTTTAGTATGAAACCTATGACTTGGATTCTTCCTGTTACTCATAAGAAGGATTAACTATTATACCAAATGGCCACATACTTAAAGGTAGGGATTCTTTTCCTCTACAAGCAGGGACAGCCTTGTGTTCTTACAGGACTAGTCTTCCAGTATACTCACTGAAAAGTAATAACCATAATATCTTTTTCCTTCTCATCCACTATAGAGTTTCCTTAAGATATTCCTAACTAGCCTTGACTAGTGTGGCTCCTTGGGTGGGCATCATCCCACTAAGAGAAAGGTCGCCGGTTCAGTTCCCTATCAGGGCACATGCCTGGGTTGCAGGTACAGCCCCTAGTTTGGGGTGTTTGTAAGAGAGGGAACAGATTGATATTTCTCTCCCTCTTTTTCTCCCTCCTTTCCCCTCTCTCTAAAAGTAAATTCATTAAAAAATCTTAAAAAAAGAAAATGAGTACAGTCATTCTTTGGCATCCTGGAATCCAGAACCCTGTGGCTACCAAAACCCATGGATGCTCAAGTTTCTTATATAAAATGATGCAATACTCATATATTACCTACACACATCCATATATCTATCTATCTATCTATTTACCTATATATATATAGATATGCATATATTTATATATGTATATATGTACATATACATATATATGTGTATGTTTTAAATCATCTACAGATTATCTATAATATCTAAAACAATATAAATGTGATATAAATAGTTGCTGTATTGTATTGTTTAGGGAATAATGACAAGAAAAAAAATCTGTACATATTAGCACAGATGTAGCCATTACAGGCCTTACTGCGTATAGTACATATCAGCAATGACATAACATGTTTTTCCCTAATATTTTTGATCCAGAGTACAACACACACTCATACCTGGATATCCCAGAATGCAAAAGTGCCTGCTGGAGAACTGAAATATGTCACACTTGAGTTTCCCCATATCCCTGCTTAAATTACCTCCACGAGTTGCTTACGAATGGGTTGTTAGAAATACTCTGCATTTTGTGTTCCTTCCAATTCAAATACCCCTTGACAGAATAATGCTTTGAACTGTGTGTGTGTGTGCATATGTGTGTGTGTGTGTGTGTGTGTTTTAATATCCTCAGGATAAGTGAGTATCAGCTTTTTCTCCTGAAATCAGCTTTTAAGTTTCTGATGTAGAGAGTATTAGGACAGTGGTTAACTGCTAATTTAAATAGAAATCAAGGCTAACAGAACAGATACTCAAAATCTGTTGAATCGCACATAAGAGCAATTCTTCACAGCTCCTTACTAGATCACAAAGTAGGTTATGAATAATTAGATAAGAAGAGTACAGCAATTCGATCTGTCCTGTTGCATTTTGAAAACATAACAGCAAAAATATCGAAAACAATATATACTTCCCAAGTTCAGTTAGATGGGGAGGGGAAAGAAAAGAATGTTCTCTTCCTTCCTCCTCCAAATGATGCTGTTGAACCAGTGCTAACATATTCCCATTTTCACATTAATTTACTTCCTAAGTTGCACCCCCAGACTGGTTTTACTCGTTGTCAATTTGTTTGGTATTATTTCTGATCCTTACATACCTTCTAAAAGTTGCATGTCTAAATGAATAAAGAAAATGAAAATGCACTTCACAGACAAATTAGGGTTGGCTAAATAGACAGTGGAAATATACTCTTAAACATGCCCATCTCCCCTAACAATGTTTTCATGAAATGTGTTCATTTTAAAGACCCACCCAAATGGATTTAAAAATAGTTAAAAGCATTAATGAAATGAAATTTGTTCTTTAAAATTTTGGGTGATGTGTTTTGTCAATAGTGCTTTATTTTACACAATGAAATTTAATTAGCTTATTAATTTCATGTCAGAGGTATTAATTTATCTAATCACAGTCTTCTCTTCTTTACTTGAAATGACGAACCATAGGTAAAACCAGCTTCAGAGACTAGTTCTCCATAGTTCTTATAGAAGGTGGTAAACACATATGTCCTCTGAGTATTAGCTAAGTAGGGATTTAAAATTTTTTTTAAAGATTTTATTTATTAGTTTTCAGAGAGAGGGTAAGGGAGAGAGGCAGCACAGAAGAGAAGCATCAGTGTATGGTTGCCTTTCACCTGCCTCCGGCTACTGACCTGGCTGGAGACCTGGCTTGCAAACTAATTATGTTGCCCTGGCTGGGAATTGAACCAGCAACTTTTGGGTTCACAGGTTGGCACCTTATCCACTGTGCCACCAGCCAAACTAAGATAGACAAGAAGACAATTATGTCAGCTACAGGCATGCCCTATTGATGTACAGTGTTTACATAGTGGAACAATAGACTTCCACCACTTAAGGAACATGCTGCTGATCAGACAAGAGCCTTCTGCAGTAACTAGTGAAAAGGTACTTCAAGAGCCACAGAAGCCTGGGGACCATGTGTGTAATAGTGGAATGAGCTGTGTATGCAGCAGTGAGACATCCTAGGCTCTGCTCAGAAAAGACACTGTGATATGCCATCCACCACACTCCTGTCCCTACTGCTCTGCTTTCTCCTACTCATCAGGCAGTGGACTGGCTCTGAGTCTACAGATGTTTTAAAGTCAGTGTAATGAGCTTTTGAGTCTGTTGGGTCAGGATTGATAATTGTTCATTTTCATGAGGGTTATAGTCACTACCAAATAGAAAAGATGGAGGAAGTAGAGTTTTATTTTCAAACCTGTCTCTTGGAAAAAGTCACAACAGGACATAGGGGATGTGGCACTTGTGATGCTGGTGTCTCGGTGGCACTGTCTGTCACATGAGGTCTTTATCACTGCTGGGAGTGAAGAGTACAAAGCCATCCTTGTAACACAGAATGAACACTCCTCTGGTTTAAAGAAACCATGAAACCCTTTCTCAAATCAGGAAAATAAAGGTTTGGCTTGGATGGAACCAAATGTTAACAGATGAAGAAACCACACCAGAAGCTGAATGGCCCTGTGGGAAGCTCAGTGAATTACACTCTCCCCTCTTATTTTGAGGTCAAGAGAAGGTTGTCTATCATATAAACACACCTCTGCAAGCTTTAAAACCTCCACAATCTAACACACTTCTCCTGCATAGCCTTGCCCAGTAGCCATTCCAATGCATCCCTATGTTGCATTTCACTGGTTCTGCACTAATTCGTTATGTGATTTGGGATGAGGATAGTTATGAGGGGAATGGATATGTTGTAAACACTTCAAAATTTTTTATTGTTGCCCTGGCTGGTGGCACAGTGGATAAGGTGCCGGCCTGCAAACCCAAAGGTCTCTGGTTCGATTTCCCAGCCAGGGCACATAACCAGGTTGCAAGCCAGGTCTCCAGCCAGGTCCGTAGCTAGAGGCAGGTGAAAGGCAACCATACATTGGTGTCTCTCACCCTCTCTACCTCTCTCCCTTCCCCTCTCTCTGAAAATAATAAAATATTGTTATTGTTCTCTGACTTCTTCGTTTCTAGTATTTATTTTCCCAAACATCTTGGTTTCTGATGGTCTCATGGCATTTAACATGTTATTCTCTCTTGGTAGAATGTCCCACTATGTAGCACAAACAATCAACATGGCAAACTCACCTCGCATTGAAAATGCTTTCTCTGCCAAACTTTCTGCGTTGGACTGACTTGCTTGGTTCATCTTTGGAACTACCACAGAAATTTCTATTGAGGTCTATTGAAGTTTTATCACAATACATCATAGTTTATGAAGTTTTTACAAAAAGTTCTTACGAATTATTTTTTTCATTCTTTTATGTCTGGTACATAAAACAGTATCTAGCAAAGAGGAGAAACTGAAAAAATTGTTACTGAGGTGAATTGAGTAGATGAATGATGATGAGACAAACCAAGGGACAGATCTAAAAATGTTGAAGGACTAATAATAATTTTTGCACAGAATGTCAGACTGATTTTCTGTCTCCTATGGTTATTTATTTATGTTTTATTTATGTATTTATTTAGAAAATATTTCTTGAGAATGTACACTGACAAGAGTTTATAATAGACAGTGGAATATATCATGTATAAGATAGGGTTTGCTTTCAAATAACTCATTGATAACCATACTCATGCTTTTTTTATTTTTTTATTTTTGAGACTTTTCTCTAATGAGAGAAAATGCTGGAATACCACAAAAGAGAATACTCAGCATTACAGCCAATGTTACAGCCTATAGATATCACTAGTTGAAAGCATGATTTAGACTCCACTGCTGATATTACCCAGCCAAGCCAAAAAGTGAGTTTTGCGGCCTCAAAGCCACCTTTGTTATTTACTAATTGCTTTTGACCTTCTGGACTGCACATTCCTGTTCCATTACTGCTCTTTGATTTATTTTATTAGAACAAATTCCTTTGTCCTAAAGATGGTTTGCTATATAGGTGGTTGTGCACTCTTTGTCCTTTCGTACTCTTATGAAAATGAGGTGTTGCCTTTTCAGAAGCTGTTTCCCTAACAACAATTTTTAAATGATAATAGCTATAGTAATAGCCACCATATAAACACCATAATCACAGACACAGGTGTATATGTTTCATTAAAACCACCAGTAATGATGTATTATATTTTTGCAACAGATTCAATATGTCTGGACTCTGAAATGATACACATCTTAAGAACATATCCAAGGTTGGCAGTATTGAAGGAAAACAACCTATATGCATGA
Organism: Noctilio leporinus; assembly: GCA_004026585.1. Lineage (NCBI taxonomy): Eukaryota > Metazoa > Chordata > Mammalia > Chiroptera > Noctilionidae > Noctilio > Noctilio leporinus. The sequence continues at coordinate 166,806 of PVIW01001614.1, read as the reverse complement.
GTTAGACCTTTAATATCCCTGTAATAATGCATATGATCTTGTTTCAGTGTTGCTTAGAAAAAGTAGACTTGCTGGCTTGTAGCACAGTGGATAAGGTGCCAGCCTGTGAAACCAAAGGTCGCTGGTTCGATCCCCAGCCAGGGCACATAACCAGGTTGCAAGCCAGGTCTCCAGCCAGGTCAGTAGTTGGAGGCAAGTGAAAGGCAACCATACATTGATGTCTCTCTTTCTCTCTGCCTCTCTCCCTTCCTATCTCTCAGGAAATAATAAATAAAATCTTAAAAAAAAAAAAGAAAGAAAGAAAGAAAGAAAATAAACAGTAGACTTAAGGTAGACTGCAGTTACCTACACACCTATTATCCCAGATAATTAATGAATTATATTGACTGCAAGGGTACTGGCACTTTTTTTTTCTTGGTGATGAAACACATTTTTATTCTCATTTAAAGTATTCATGATATTTTCTAAATTAAATATATTTACACTATTAAGTGATAAGAAAAAGTATCACCCTGGCTGGTATGGCTCATTGGATTAATGCCAGCCTGTGAACCCAAAGGTCTATGGTTCGATTCCCTAGCCAGGGCACATAACCAGGTTACAAGCCAGGTCTCCAATCAGGTCCATAGCTAGAGGCAGGTGAAAGGTAACCATACATTGATTTTTCTCTCCCTTTCTTCCTCTCTCCCTGCCCTTCTCTCTAAAAATAAAGAATAAAAATATTTTTAAAAAATCATTGTAAATATTAAGAATACTTACAAAATACTAGGGGAAAATGAGTACTCATGATGACCACCCAACAAGTTCCAAGCAGGAGAAACTTCTGTACACTACTTATTTATTTATTTGCTTATTTGAAAAAGAATATGTTTGATTTATATACACACTTTAAAGGCTTTTTATTGAATGTATTGGGGTGACATTGGTTAATGGAACCATACAGTTTTCAAGTGTACAATCCTATAACATCACATGCTTACTGCACTGTGCACTCACCACCCAAAGTCCAGTTACTTTCTGCCACCATTTATCCCCACTTTGCCTATTTCATCTCCCCTACCCTCCAGTTATTTTTTCCTTCCTCCCTTCGCATCTGTCATCTAACACACTAACCCTCTCCCTTCAACAGCTGTGAGTCTGTTCTCAGTATCTCTGAGTCTGTTTTCATTTTTTAAAAATATTTTATTTACTATTTTTAGAGAGAAGAGAAGGGAGAAAGGCAGAGAAAGGGAGAGATATCAATGTATGGTTGCTTTTTTTACCTGCCTCCAGCTACAGACCTGGCTGGAGACCTGGCTTGCAACCTGGTTATGTGCCCTGAACTGTGGAATCAAACCAGTGACCTTTGGGTTCGCAGGCCGGCGCCTTATGCACTGTGCCACCAGCCAGGGCCTGTTTGCATTTTGTGCTTTATTTATTTCATTCACAGATTCTACATATAAATGAAATCATATGGCACTTGTCTTTCTCTGACTTATTTTGCTTAGCATAATGCTCTGCAGACCCATCCATGATGTCACAAAATGTAAGATTCCTTCCTTTTTTATGGCCATTGTAATATTTCATTGTGTAAATGTACCACAACCTTTTTATCCACTAATGGGCACTTGGGCTGCATTCAGATCTTGACTATTGTAAATCCTACTGTAATGAACATAGGGGTGCATATATGTTCTCTAAGCAGTGTTTCAGGTTTCTTTGGATTTATACAAGAAGTGGTGCTGGATCAAAGGGCAGAATCATTTTTAATTTTTTGAGGAACCCCCATACTGTTTTCCAGTGGCTGCCCCAACTTGCCACCGACAGTGAATGAGGATTCTTTTCCCTATACCCTCGATAACACCTGTTGTTCTGACAAGTGTGAGGCACTATCTCACCATGGTTTTAATTTGCATTTCTCTGATTAGTGATGGTGAGCACCTTTCCATATGGCTATTGGTCATCTGTATGTCCACCTTGGAGTAGTGTCTATTCAGGTATATTTTGCCCATTTTTAAATTGAATTTGTGTGTGTGTGTGTGTGTGTGTGTGTGTGTGTTGAGTTTGACAGACTCCTTATAAATTTTAATGTTAACCCCTTGTTAGGCATGTTGTTGGTGAATATGTTCTTCCATTCAGTGAGTTGTCCTTTCATTTTGTTGATGGCTTCCTTTGTTATGCAAAAGCTTTTTAGTTTGATACAACCACGTTTGTTTATTTTTTCTTTCATTTGCTTCACCATAGGAGATACAGCAGACAACTTATTACTCTGAGAAATGTCTGAGTTTTTACTGCGTATGCTTTCTTTTAGTATTTGAAATGTAAGGCACTTTAAAAAAAAATGAGGCTATAGCCATTTAGAAGCCTCTCAAAATAACAAACATCAAGAACAATTCTATGAATAATAAAATAAATTCTGCTTTGTGTTTTGCCACCGTCCTGTTACCCAATAGAAATAAAATGGTTTCAGTCATTTTCATATCGATATGTCTGTGATCTTAGACATTTTATGTGGAATGACTGCTTTAATGAGCAAACATTTATTCTCATCTTACCTCAGTATCACCTCCTGCAAGAAGCCTTCCTGGACATCCCCTTATGTTTAATACTTTATGTTTTCATTTGCATAGGATAGAAAAGGGTAACCAATACTGTGTCAAACCCTAAAACACTATAAGTAGGAAAAAAAACAGTTTGGCTTAGATAATTAGGAACATTTTCCCTGAGTAGATGCAGTTTATGTTAACCCTGAGGGACTGCTAAACTTGGCTTTGTAGAAAGAAGATGAAAGGACAGTTTCAAAATTTTCAGTATCTTCTAAAATATAAAAAATAAATAAATAAAGTATCAAGGGTGAGGGTTTCCAGCTAGTTAGGAAAGGGTGAAATCCAATCATGTGGTATTAAGACAATCAAATAATCACATGAAAAAATTAAATATATTTTCTTATTTCACACTAAAAACAAAATTAAGTCCAGCTGAGTTTAAGACAGAAATGTAAACCAGAACAGAACTACTATTTTGAATCATTAAACAAAAATATCAGAGAACAGTTTTAACTCATTGATTAGGCAAGATAATGTTCTCCAAACCACAAAAATAAAATTTCTTACAGAGAAGACTAATAAATTAAACATCAAAATTTAAGTATACCAAATAAAAGCCAGCATAAAGTTAAATCAGACAGTAGCCTAATAGAAATTGATTACAACACATATAACAAATAAAAAGTTATATGTATATGGCTGAAGCCCTGGCTGGTGGCACAGTGGATAAGGTTCCGGCCTGTGAATCCAAAGGTTGCTGGTTTGATTCCAAGCCAGGGCACATAACCAGGTTGCAAACCAGGTCTCTATCCAGGTCTGTAGCTGGAGGCCGGTAAAAGGCAACCATACATTGATGTCTCTCTCCCTCTCTGCCTCTCACCCTTCCCCTCTTTCTGAAAAATAATAAATAAATCTTTTAAAAAAAGAATATATAAAGAACACTTGCTATTCAAGATGAAGTAAACGAAACTGCCACTTATATTTAGAGATTGTTTACTAAAATAATAAATGCCTTGAAATTAGGAACTAAACCTTTATCTCAGTGAACCTCCACTTGGAAAACATTTGCCCATTTGCATTGCACCAGGCCCTGCACTTCCAAAGCCTAATATAAGCCTCATTATTTCCAGTGAGGGCTTATTAGATGTATGAGTTGATATTTTCCAAAAAATCCAGAGCGAAGTTGGGCACTTTTTTTATATCCTTTATCATTTCTCTAATAGAGCTCTTCCTATATTAAAACAATGCTTAATGAATATTTCCTTTTACACTAAAGCTCATTACGAATACAAAGGGATTTATTCTCTGATATCCTTCTTCCCCAATGTCTTTGACTTAAGGAAACTAATGATATAAAACAAGTCCATGGGTTTATCCTGCTACTCACTGTAGTAATAGGGTTGAGGGTTCAAGCTGGATGCTACACACATCAGAACTGATTAAAATCCACACACTCTTTGTGCTTGAAGCGTTTTTGGTGGCTACCCAAAGGAAACCTATTCTGTTCCCCTACAACCTCTGATTAAGAAAAGGGAAAAGACAAGAAACATAGTCAAAAGCTACCTGACCTTTTGTACAGGGCTATTGTCAAGATTGTTAGCATTTTGCGCTTGTATGATCAGAAATTACAACAAGGCTGCATAAAATAGAGTCAAGTGAGGCCTCTGCATGTAAAACAGGGCTCTCAGTGCCTCTTCCTGCTCTCTGCTCTGAAAGCCGCCTCCCAACGCTTGCGGTCTCCACGGTAACAGCATCCCTAGGATTCTGTAGAAGTGTGTTTTGAAAGCTATCTTTAACCTGAAAAGTTAGCATATGGCAGACCTGTCCGTATCTCTATTTCTCTCACATGAAAATAATGATCAGATTTATTCTGTTAAAAATTTTGTGGGGTATTCCAAATAATTATGATACCAAACGTGTCATCAAGCTATTTAAAAGTGTTATGTGCACTGTTTTAATAAAAGACTGAATAGATAAAATTCAGTTTGGCCAAAGCACTTAGATTATGTTTCTAAGTTTCAGAAAACATTCAGGGTGAGAACCCTGGATCAAGGACCAAGACACATGGTTTTGGTCCAGGTTTTCCGGCAGACCAGTGTTATTATCTTGGTCAGGTCAAGTCTGCTAGGACTTATTTTTTTCAGCTAGAAGACAAGGTTAGATAAGACATCTAAAGGGGCTCTTTAACATTCTCATTCTCTTCACAGGTCAAGACTGGTTTTACCAAATAAGTGATTGATTCCATTATCCATTTTGCACTGATGATCTCCAGATACCGAGTATTTGTGTCTATGATCCTATCTTCTGTTGTAATCAATGTTCAGTCTCTAATATCTAGTCCAAGTCTTAAAAGAACACTGAAACTAGCAACAGTATCATTGTGGATTTGCTTCTTTATATAAATCCATGGAAAAGTCAATAAAGTGTAGATAGATCTGTGCTGCCCAATTCTATAGCTGCTGGCCACATGTAACTATTTAAATTTAAATTGAAGCTAATTGAAATTAAATTAAGTTAAAATTTTATAACCTCAATTGCACTAGATACATGTGGCTAACAGCTACCATATTGAACGACACAAATATAGAGCATTTCCATCATTGCAGAACATTTTATTGGACAGAACTGGCCTAGATCAATTCTCATTTCTAACACTAGAATGTCCTTTTTCAGTCTTAGGCAAAAAGGATCAGCATCCTTGTTGGGCTTGAAGATTCTGTCATTTGAGGTGCAAACACATATTTTCAAGGTAATGTCCTATTTAATACTCAGTAGAGTACTTAACATAATGTCTGACACATATAGAAAACTATAAAAATATTAAATAAGTAAATAAATCCAAGGATGAGGGTTCTAGGAGCAAGAAGATACTGTAGCCTCTTTGATAACATAACTTCAGAAGTCATGTAATATTACATTCACCATAATCTACTAGTCGAATTGGTCACAAAGACCTGCCATGGTTCAAGGGGAAAGTACCCAGGCTCTGCTTCTTGTTAGGATCATGACATGATTATAGAAAAACGTGTGGGACTAAAAGTATTACTGTAGCAATTTAATAGTAAAATGCAATCAGACATAGAGGCTAATTTTTAAAAATTATTTTATCTCAGGAATCATTCATTTATTATTCTTTTATTCAGTTATTATTTTTGAACAATATTTATTGAATTTTTACTATGTTTCACATATTATGTTAGATTCTAGAAGGAGTAAAAACAATTTCCAACTCAGATACTGATCTAAAGAAATAGCCGTAGTAGTGTATTCTAATTTCTATTGAGGAGACAACATTCAAAGGAATAGAGCAGGGGATAAAATCTTGCCAACTTTTCTCCATTTAGAGTACAGAGATTACTCCTACTGTTATTTTTATATATCTTTAATACACAAAAACCAAATACTACTATCCTCACTGGTTTGGTCAACAGATAGTACTATGACTGACTAAATGTTCACTTACTCTTCATAAGTGTTTGAACTTTTGTTTTTAACAAAGACTTTCATTAAATGTTTTGATAATGTAGCCCTGGCTAGTAGCACAGTGGATAAGGTGTCAGCCTGCAAACCCAAAAGTCACTGGTTCAATACCCCAACCGGCGCACATAACCAGGTTGCAAGCCAGGTCTCCAGCCAGGTCTGCAGCTGGAGGCAGGTGAAAGACAACCATACATTGATGTCTCCCTCTCTGCCTCTCTCCCTACCCCTCTCTCTAAAAATCATAAATAAAATATTTTTAAAAATGGTCTTGATAATGTGGTTAATAATAGATATAATTGTATAATTGATAATGGAAGTTACGTTCAGTGTTGTATATTTTATAATTATGTTTTTATTTTAAAGATAAAATTTTATTTTGAATTTCTTTTTTATTTTTGTTCTAGATAATATTTTAAAGTGTATTTTTAGATTCACAGCAAAAGGGGGAGGAAGGTACAGAGATTTCCTACATGTCCCCAGCCCCCACACATGGATACCCTCCCCCATTATTGATTGTCACTTGCCAGAAGGACAATTCTTTTTAATCAAGGAGGAACCTATATCGACAAATTATAATTACCCGAAGTCCATAATTTACCTCCATCTCAGTGTTGTACATCCTATGGGTTTGGACAAATGTAAAACAAACTATATTTATCATCTAAATATTCTACAAAGTGTAATTTACTGCTTTGAAAAGTCTCTCCACTCTGCCTGTTCATATTCCCACCTCCCTTAACCCTGGCAACCACTGATTTTTTAAATTGTCCTCATAGTTTTTTATTTTCCAGCATGTCATACATTTGGAGTCACAAAGTATATAGCCTTTTTGATTGGCTTCTTTCACTTAGTCATTTACATTTATGATGATTCTGTTTCTTTTCATGGCTTGACATTTCATGTTTTCTTAGTTCTGTATAATACTTCATTGTCTGGATGGACCATAGTTCATTTATCTATTAACCTACTGAAGAAATCTTGGCTGCTTCCTAGTTTTGATAGTTATGATAAAGCTGCTATAAACTTCCATGTTACTGTCTTATATCAAACTGTTTCCAAACACTTTGGGTAAATACCAAGAAGCACAACTGCTGGATTGTATGGTAAGGGTATATTTAGATTTCTTTTTAAACTGTTGAACTATCTTCCAGAGTGGCTGTACCATTTTTCATCCCCATTAGCAATGCCTATCTTGCTCTACACCTTTATCAGCATTCAGTGTTCTTATTCTTCTAGATTTTGGACATTCTAATTACTATGTAGTGGTATCGCACTGTTTTAATTTGCACTTTTCTGATGACATGTTTATCGGAAAACATGTTTATCTTATATGTTTATCTTCCATCTCTATACATTTTTGGACGAAGTTCTGTTAAGGTCTTTGGCCCATTTTTTCCTTCATAGTTTGTTTTTTGATTGTTGAGTTTTCCAAGTTGTTCCTATGTTTTGGATAGCAGCCTGTTATCGGATATGCTCATTGTAAATATTTCTTTTAGTTTTGTGACTTGTCTTCTAATTCTCTTGGTATTGTCTTTCACAAGGTAGAAGTTTTAAATTTCAATAATGTCCAGCCTCTCAACTATTTTTTCATGTATCACATCTTTAGTGCTATATCTAAAAAGGTCATCACTGTACTGAAGGGCATCTAGATTGTCTCATCTATTTTCTAAGAGTTTTATCAAGTTTATGTTTTGCACTTAGCTCAGTGATTAATTTTAATGTAATTTTTGAGAAAGATGTAAAGTCATACATTGATTCATTTTTTTAACCTGTGGAGATTATTTTGGATTTTGTTGAAGAAATAATTAATTATCTAAACCTTTCAATATTATAGTCTTATAAAAGCCTACTTGGGTCAAAAAATAGTGTTTAATATCTTATACTCTACTTTTGTCCCTCATGGTGACATTATGTCAAATGTATTATTATTTTTGTGTGATACTTTCTTATAAAGGTAAGCATACATTTACTACTTAACCAATCAGTAATACTCTAAGGTATTTACCCCAGAGACATACTTACACAAAAACCTATAGATGAATGATGAAAACAGCTGTTCATAATATTTAAAAAATAGGGCTTCCCGAAATTTTGAAACAACCCAAATACTTTTTATGTCACAGTTGATAATAAAAGCATTGTACATCTCTCCAATAGAATATTAGTTATTCAACTGGATTGAATTATTGACATACACAACAACTCAACTGAATCTTAAAAGCATTATAGTGTATGAAAAAAATCCAGTCTCAAAAGGTTGCATCCTGTATTATTTTATTTATATGACCTTCCCAAAAAACAAAACAATAGTGACAAGGATTTTCAGGAGTTAAAAGGGGGAAGATGTTCTTCTGATCATAAAGGAGCACCAGGAAAGAATCTCTTGGGCTGATGAAGCTGCTTTGTAATCTGACTGTAGCAGTAATTATGCAAATCTATATATGTTAACACAGACAGAACTGTATACAAATATGTTGATTTGTAAAACAATTCAAAAATAATAATAAAATACAGTATAGTTCCTTTCCTCAGTTCTAATAAATATTGTGGTTCTCACACATGCTTTGCCCCGTACAAAATTCTACCTCCTCATCCTTCCAAAGCTGCCAAATTCTTCCCAACAAGAAAGCTGTTTTCCCCTCATTAAGAAGCAAAATTTTCCTATCTCCGACACTTATAGTTTTCTACACATGAAGCTTATCAATATTTCTTCACATTCCTCAGATTGCCTACATTCAAGAAATCACTGTTTTGACAACATACTATTACTTTTGAGCAAAACATTTAATATCTAAAATTCTCATATTTTCTAACTGGGTAAAGTTTGACTAATGGTACAATTACAGGACAGATGTGTAAAAATATTAATGTTGACACATGATACTTGGAAGCCCATAAAGAACAGCTTACTTAGGCTGAATTTCTCTTTGCATAGCCCAGCTGCTTGCTGCCACTGAAAATGAGCCTTAAAAATGGCCTCTACTGTCTGAGACTCAGAGACAAGCTGAAGCAAGAGACATGACATAAGAGATTGTGTCCACACAGCATGTGACGTAATATATTAAGAGAACCAAGAAACGACAGCAGAATATGGAAGTATTCTAAGACCTGCAAACTCATCCCACATGCAAATACTACAACAAGCATTTCTTCTCTAGCTACATTTTTTAGGGTAGAGTTGAGAGGGAAAGTTATTTATATGTTAGCCTTAATTTCCTGCAAAGCGGATGAACCCACAATAAAGGTAATTAGCTGGGTTTAAAGGATAGTTTCTCTAGACAATAGAAAACTGATGAGTTTGTTTAACACGGTGACTGAAATGAAAGGTTTGGAGTTAGAATTGGGTATAAATCACTCTGCCATTTTCTCATGCAATGCCCTTGTGATAGTTTATTAAGCTCCCTTGCTTTAATTTTCTTATTTGCACAATGATGAACATAACAGTATTAATCTCTGAGACTTCTGTGAGGATTACACGAGTAAGGTGCTTAGAGCTAGTTTACTACATTAGAACCACATGATAAGTGTTGAATAATTTTATTATTACTTGCTGCCATGGATGCTCACTTCATATTCTGTGATGGTGTATAAGAATTGAAGGAGGAATTGCTCATAATCAGCTTCCAATTGTACACTTGGACCCCTTCATCTATAAATGTTTGGAAATAACTGGTAATTAATTATTCTTTAGGACAGCCTCAAATAAAAGTCTACCAATCATACTTCTCCCACTGCACAGGTGTTGTCTACTAACTTCATAACCTATAAATCAAATGTTAGCTGCACCAATCAAGCAAAATGTTCACTGAAGGTATACCTGGCCATAAAGCTATTAATGTCACAAGAAATAGACACTCTTAGTTTTGCCAGTAAATGCTATGCCATTGATAGCTTTTCTACCTTGTCTGTGCCCTCAGTCTCTTTCAACGGACCCTCTTTGCCTTTGGTAAAACCTCTTTCTTATTTCATTCCTTAATGTATGCATAATTCTCTCTCTAGTGGCTGAAACACAGGTCTTCAGGAAATGTGGATTAACATTAATTGATTTAGAAATCTTTGTTTCCTGGATTGATATATATTTAAGTGATAGTCTTCTACTTGAAAATATGTATGGTAATTTTCATTTAATTTTCACTAAGTATGGACTTTTTACTTCACTGATCTTAGAATGCCATATTAAATAATGAATAAGGAAAGCACTGAGAGCTACAAAGAGAGGAATTGGCAGAGCAAGGGAAATGCCATAGCTCTAAGCCAGTAACTTTGGGGTAGATCTGCCAAATACTGTAATGTTTATGACAAGGGAAACTGCTGAGAGCCACATGATACCTTGGATGGCCAGCAACATGCAGATTTCTTGCAGAGTGAGTGTCCCATCCTGAAGGCATATTTGATGATGCTTTGATCTAGAAAAGGTGATCTGACACTGCAGAGAAGCCACTACAAAAGTGGGAAATGGCCTATAGAGACACAGTTCAATGCCACAAAATGTCAGGTGAGAAATAAAATGACAAAGAAAAGATATAAAAAGGTATTTTTCTTGTCTGCTTTCCAATGTTCTAGCTGAGGGGGATGAGGGGAGTTAGGAAGCACAGTGGAGAAGGAAGAGTATGCTTTAAGTATCACAGGCAAATACATAGATGCTGAAACTCAAAGGTCTTTGCTATCACAACACCAAGTTCTTCAACAGAAAAAACCAAAGGGAAATATGCTCTCTTCATTTGCATGAAAGGTGTGTAAGAATAAATCCAGGTCATTCTTCCCACTTCTGGTATATTCTTTAGAAGGCAGATGGTCTTTTTCAAAAGTATTAACAAACATTTTTTTTTTTTAAACCAACATGAGTCCCAAGAATAAAAGATCTGCATAAATAGCCCTGACTGGTGTGGCTCAGTGGATTGGGCATCATCCTTGCAAACTGAAAAGTTGCTGGTTCAATTCCTGGTCAGGGCACATGCCTGGGTTGTGGGCCAGGTCCTTGTTGGGAGCATATGAGAGGCAACTGATACTCCCTCAGAGTTTCTCTCTCTCACTTTCTCCCTCCTGGCCTCTCTCTCTAAAAATAAATAAATAAAATCTTTAAAAAAAAAGATCTGCATAAATAAAATCTGAAAAAGTTTAACATTTTTAAGTGAGAAAAAGAACATAAGCAAAAGTGAGTAAAAAAGCACACATTGCAGTATTATCTATCGTCTCAAAAATTTAAGACAACATGAATAATCTGCAAAAGGAACTAAGAAATTATAAAAATTCAAGAAAAGAAGACAATGAAAGATGATGTAAAGGAAAAGGAAAGTAGTAAAACTCAGGAAACAATTAAGATTATATATATATATATATATATATATATATATATCCTAAAGAAAACTGAAGGGGTTGAAAAAAAGTGATTATAAACAATAAAGTAAGAAGGATTTTGCAGAGACAAAGGAGATTTTCCATCCAAATAAGCCATAAGCATGATGCTAAGAAAGAAAACAATGGAAGAGAAAAAAAACCTGGTAAACGTACGAGTTTTTCTAACACAAAGACCTATATATTATAAATACAGTCGACAATTGTGTTCTAGGAGAAATGGTAGAAAAAAAATCACAGCAAACTACATCCTGGTAAAATTAATAAAATTTGAAGGCAAAATACTATCTATGTATGGGCACAAAAAATAAACTTTGTTAAAAATAGTTTGGACAACATGGAGTCAGGTGTTCCTCATGCTTTGCTGAAGCCCAAGACAAAATAATGGATGGAATTCAAAAGGAAAGAGAGTGTAATCCAAGAATTTTACATACAACCAATCTAGCCTTAAACTCTAAGGGCAATAGAAAAATACCCTAAGACGTAAGACCTCAGGGACTAGAGCACCCATGTGTTTGTCTTCAGTTAAATTACCTGATGATGAAATGTAGCCAATAATGAAGATACATTTAAAACAAAGAGATTGGCAGCTGGGGGTTGTGGTAAATCACTGAACTGATTTAGACACCAAATTAAACAAATTTTCAAGTGATGTTTGCATAATAAACTATAATAATAATATAACCAATACTAAAATGACAAACAGATCATTGGGAATTCAGGTATCATTGTTCAATAGCATAGATTCAGTATATGCCATAAACTTATACCACGTAGTATCTCATTAAAAAAGTCAAGAAATTTTTTTTATTTGGAGAAATTTTCTAAAAAATACTATAACTGTGAAGAAAGATTTTCTGAAACTCAGTAAAATATGTATCTTTTTTTCCCATTTGGTTTCCTTTCACTTTGTTAAATTTAAGTAAAAATAAACCCTAGGTGCTATTTAAAATAATACATCTCTCCTATCTTTTTGTGTGTAGGTGTAATAGGAATAGACAAATGTTTTAGACATTGTTTACTAAATGCCAGAAAGTTATTAATCGTAGGATTTTGTAAATTTTTATTTTTTGTTTATATGCATAACTCAATTTTCTTAACTCCTTGAAATTATAAAAAATGAAAATATTTATCTCAAACCAAATTAATTTTTAAGGTGCCTTCTAAAAAAATAAAGAAAAAAAACAAAGCTCAGTTACTAGTTGAAGCTTAATTTAATTAATAAAGGTAAACTGACCACAGGCCTTTCGGAAACTCTCGTTCTGATGTGTGTGTTTGTGTTTTGCATGTGTGTGCAATCCTCGTAGAGGATTGTTTAGAATTCTGAGGGACACATCACATTAATGTCAAGGTTTCCTTCAAAAACACTAGATAAAGTCAACAGGTATCTCACGTCTATCAATGTCGGAAAAAAAAACAATATTGACCAAAGTTACATGAATAATGAATGCCCTTTGAGACTCCAGGTGGAAGAAATGAAGCAGTCAAATTATGTACCATGGAATGAGGAAGGAGACCTCCTAAAGCAGGCACATTTGAGGTTCTCATTATAAAGACAGTCCCAGGTGTGAACAGAGAAAGGCTGTTTGTGGGGCAGTTATTCTTGCTATCAGAGCTTTCACGGCTTTTCAGAAGTCCACCTAAGGTTAGTTAGTCCACTGGAATCTGAATCGGATCTAGTCCAAGCCCCAAGGAGTAAGTAAGAGTCCTCAGACCTCCCTGTTAGGATCCTGGTAGCTTTGTCTAGCTTGTTATAAACAGGAAACTAGGACGTGTTTACCCTTATTATTTTGTGGACCTAGATAACTGTAAAAGGTTTAATAGCAAAGTGTAAATCCATGATTCAAGGTTCTTGTGAAATTAGTTTTGTTTCTATCAGCTGGCTTCTGGGTTTAAAAGGCATGATACCGTCCCTTGTGTCGACTTGGAAGGACCCAGTCATTAGGTAGCAAGTAAGTAAATGTGCAAGAGAAAGCAAAGAGAAACTCACATCTCAATTTCATGCATCAACATATTGCAGGGGAATCGTCACTTTTAGTAATGGGAACAGTTAATGATCTTTTTCGGTCAAATGAGGATGATAAAAGAAAGTGTGTTGTGCTTTCTTACCCTTAATTTACTAAGTCAATTCAACTTGTGATCAAATATTTTTTTAAGTACATAAAGAAGGCTTTTTTTTTTTTTTTTTTTTATCATCAGAGCTTTGGAGCAATACTCTCACGCTAGGCTTGTAACAACTGTGGCTCCAATGTCACGATTTTCACTTTGTACCACTTTTTAACTTCCTTCATGGGTAACTGTAATCATGGTGTCCTAAGAAACCATGTGTATTTTCTGGGTTTTGCTATTTTCTTAATGTACAAAGGACAGAACATATTCTCCTATGCCGTTGCAGATTCTGCTGTGTACTTGGAAGCCTTAGAAAGATTCTTGAGTTCCCACAGACTCCTCCACTCCTTTTTATATTATGCCAAGAGTCTTGGCATATTTCCATTACGGGCTGGACCCTTTAGGTATTTGAGTGCCTGATCCTTCCTTTCATGAAGTACAACCCACTTTGGAGATATAACTTAAATAAGCAAGGTTTGAAACTACACAAGACATTCTACAATGTTGAGATTTTGTATATACGTGGCTTATCACCGCACCCTCGCTGCCAGCATTAGTCACAGATTTTTAGAAAGGGATTCATGTTTAGTATTTATTTATTTATCCAAAAGAAGGAATTAAAAAATGGAGCTGGTGAGAAAGCAAAGCATGATGTTTTGTGGTGGTTTTGCATTGCGATCGCTTGGCTAAACTGGAAATAAGTTTTCTCAAATTTGGTTCTCTCAGTGGCTCCAAGTAGGGTTGTCCAGATGAGAAGTTTTGGGGATATTTGTACCAACTGGAGAAGGAGAGCCTTCAGATGTATAGGACATTTTACAAGTGATAGGAGACAGGCCATTCTTATTCTCCTTAACTCTGTCCAGCTCTTCTTTCTGACTAGGACTCCGCTGAACAGATAAAGAGGTGACATGCCTTTATGGACAACCCACAGGCTCTCCTGTGAGGCTCACTAAGGCAGCTGGTTGTGAAAGGCTGCCAAGGTACCCTGGCCCACTGTACCACCGGTCAAGGAAGGTTACTAAAAACCTTTCTCTAATCCTCCAGCTTCCCCCTTCTGACCCGTATTTCTACCATTTCTTCAATAATTGTATATCCTCTTACACCTACAATAGATCCATCATTCCATAATTATAGTACTTGTCTTTCTTTGATTGAACTCTGATGGATACAGGTTTGTTTTTATGAAACAATGTTCCAGAATGCATGCAAATTTCTAACAGTACGATATGATTTTCTGCAGTCTGTAACCTTGATTCTCTCCCTCTGCCCCACCCCTCATTTTGAAACTACCTGGATCAGGTGTCTTCAGAAGGATTTAATAAAACCTTATTTCTCTCCCCAATCTTGATAAAGTGATCATTGAATTTGCACAGAAAAAACATATGCATTCTCACCTACATAATTAAGGATCTGTTTCTAGCCAGGTACTATTTTCAAAAAAATTAGTGATCTGCCCTGGCTGGTAGCACAGTGGATAAGGCGTTGGCCTGTGAACCCAAAGGTCACAGGTTCGATTCCCAGCCAGGGCAACAAAACATAACTAGGTTGCAAGCCAGGTCTCCAGTCAGGTCTGTGGCTGGAGGCAGGTGAAACGCAACCATACATTGATGTCTCTCTCCCTCTCTGCCTCTCTCCCTTCCCCTCTTTCTAAAAATAATAAAATAAAATCTTTAAAAAAAATTAGTGGTCAAAATATCAATCAAGTAATAACATATGCATGGTTTACTTCTATGCAAGCTTTCTGGGTTCTAAGTCTGCCACAGCATTCTCTCTACTTCTGTATTCTTCCTCAGAGAGAGATGATAAATAACACATGGAAAAATACATTACCTAACAGTGCCATGCTTGGAATCTAACCAAACATGTTAATTTCTCATTATAATCCATTAAGTACTTCTAATCTGAATTTTGCTGATATGTTGATAAGCTAATGTACATTTTTAACTTCTGAGCTTATTTTAGAATAAAAAATTATAAGCATTTTTGAACAGTCAAGAAATATTTTATTGGGCTTTGATATATCATAGTTTTAATATAGGATTAGGAGTTATAGCATTTTTATCCCAGAGATGACTTTCATGGTATTTGAGTTTTTCTTCATCACATACCTTCCATTATTATTCTACAAAGAAGTTCCTTTCCTTTGTTTACTCTCTCATTTAGGTTTATTGTTTATGCTCTTACAGTTGTTTGTGCTTTTTTCCCTTTCCCCACCTCCACCAAGTCCTACCCTTTCCACCATTTCTCCTCCCCAAACCCATCCACAGGTTGTTTGTTGTCCATGTCCATAAATGTTCTTTGGTTAATCCCTCCGCCGTCTCTCTTTTGGTGAAGAAGATCAAGTGCAGTATCTGTTCTTATCAGTTTAATATTTGATGCATGCTCTGTCACTCACTCTCTCTTTTCATTTCTTGTGACCTGCTTTCCTAAGTTGCTGCCTTTCAGCCTCTCTCCTTACTGCTGTTCTATTTTTTTAAGGTTTTGTAGTTTCTGGATGTTTTCTCTAGTTGGAAGTCACAAAGCATTTTTTACATTCTTTTGTTATTGTTTCTTGTCTTCATAAATCCATGTATGCTCCATCACAATTTTATAAATTTACATGCAGAAGATACTGGTGACATTCATCATATGACTACATTGTGGCTGTAAACTAAAAAAATGTATTTTTTTCTATTTTTAATGTCTTTTCTGACCAATGCAATTCCATTACTAGAAAAGAAATAATAGAAATTATTTTTTATTTATATGTATTATTTATCTTCATATTTGACTTAGGGAGTTTATTGTTCAGACAGTCATAGAGATCCATGTGCTTTAATGAAAATTTTGAACTTTAATATTTTTCATAAAGTATATAAAGTTATCTATTAAATGGTTCTGGGTATGTTCTAATTTATTAGCAATATATTGGCCCCCTTTTGAGAACATAATGCTTTATAGAGAATAGTAACTAGCATGGAAGAACCATGGACATGGACAGGTGGGATTGACTTTGGGGGGAGTCGGGGGCGGGAAGGACAGAGGGGAGGAAAAAGGAGATGAATGTAATACAACAACAATAAAATTAAACTAAAAACTAAAAGACAATATGTATTTGTGTTTATCAGAACGAAATGAGGATTGAAGAGATTTTCCTAGGATATAATTTATTGCCCACTTTTCTATACTTTCTATGAATGTGATTCTAATGTTAATCCTTTTAATACTTGTAGATGAAAAAATAAGTATTCCTTATTGTGACATATTTGTTTTCTGTACCAACATAATTGAATCAATGAAATATAATATTTCCTCTGCTGTGCACAACATATTTTATCAAGTCAACAAGTCCACTTTTTATTTTTTATTATATCTTATTTTATTTACTTATTATTGTTGTATGACAGTTGTTTCATTTTTTCTCTCATTGCTCTCCCCTATCCCTCCTCCCCTCTCCCACAATCAATCCCCACCTCCTTGTCCCTGTCCATGAGCCTTTCATATTAGCTGTTCATCTAACCCCCCACCCCTACTCTCTCCGACTCTCTCCCTCCTCCATCCTCTCTAGTCACAGTCACTTTGCTCCTTATTTTTTCTTTTTCCATGTCTCTGGTTCCATTCTGCTTGTCTGTTTTGTTCATTAGCCTCCTGTATTAGGTGAGATCATATTCTCCTTTGACAGACATGTCACTTGAGAGATGTAAAATAATAATGAGAATAATAATAATAATGACAACAGTAAATCTGATCACTCTTTCTAGGTGGCCCCCTCCCCCTTTAAGGGAGCTAAGGCCATGTGAAGCCCCTTTTGAGAATATGGGAACACAGAGCCAGCCTGCGTGGCTGTGCCCCCTATAGACAAAGGGCATCATTCTAGACCAGTCTTCCTCCCGTGGAAAGAGACCTGGACCTGCAGGAAGCCCCAGGGTTGCTCAGTCTGGGCTATTCAGGCTAATAGCAGCAAGTAAAGCTGGTACTTTAAAAGGCTTTAAAAGTAATTAAATGACACTTTGATCCCCAGCTGTTTCACTAGTTTGCCTATCATGGGTTGTGAGCACAGAACAAGCCCAATACTTTCACGCTTTGCAACCCCCAAAACTCCATGATTTAACCCTTTCAGGGCTAATTAAACCCTGGGACATAGAATCGTGCTTCCAAGAACAAGCAAGAGTGGTTAAATAAACACATGCTAGTTCTGGAAGTTACATTGTGATGTGCTTTTCTCACACACGGGGATGCAGGCTTACTATCTAGGTCACTGTGTTCTCTGGGCTAAGGCTACAGGGGCATAAAGACAATTAGAACAGCCCAGATCTTAAACAAAGCAAACTAGATCTTAAGGGACATTTCATCCAGGCCATGGAAAATTCCGATGAGATGTTTTATTTTGTGATTTCAGATTCATATAATTTGTGTTTGAGGCCTGGTCCAGTCATACGCTGTATAATCTCGGGTCAGTTTAATTTTTCTGAACCTCAATGGACTAATCTCTAAAACATGAATAATCATACTGTCTGCCTCATAAAGTTGTTAGAAGTAATAATGAGATGATGAATCGTATAGCATTTAATCTAAGACCTGCCAAATAATAATTGTCTGTATATAGTATATGTATATATGTATATGTACATACACTAAATATTGAATATAAATAGTGGCTGCATAGAATATATTATATATTCTAGCTTCATCCATAGGCATAGGAAAATTCCTATTCTAAAGCACATTTTGTGCTCTAGTAAATGTTATCTTTTTTATATTAGTGCATCTTTTATATTTCAGATCTTTTATAGGTCTTTTTTACCAATCATGTTTCAGTAACAGGATTATAATTTAGTTCTCATGTTTGAACTTAGACAATTTGCTTTCTCTTTGGAAATATCCATTTCCTGTATTGGCTGGTGTGGCTCAGTTGATTAGAACGTTGTCCCATACCAAATGGTAGTTGGTTCAATTCCTGGCCAGGGCACATATCTAGGTTGCAGGCTAAATCCCTGGTTGGGGCACATACAAGTTGTCAACCTATTGATGCTTCTCTCTCACATTGATGTTTCTCTTTCTCTCTCCCTTTTAATCCCTTCTTCCCTCTTTCAAGGCAATAAAAAATATAATTGTGTGCGAACTTTAAAAAGTAAAAAATATATATCCATTTCCTCCTTTATATGATTACGTAGCATCCTGTGTTTTACTTTATGTACTTTATCAAGTTAGTATTTTTATCTCTGCTTGAAGAACAATGCTAGAATATCTAACTACTCATACAATGGCAGGTATCTAGGTGGCTTTTAATAAATAAAAAAGTAAATGACCAAATTAATGAATGCATGAAAAATGTTCCCAATTGATATATGCATTTTTAAGATGTATTATTTCAAGTTTAGGGACATTCTTCACTGTTTCTTTTCAGATTCATTGGTCAATGATCTAACAGTACTTCTCTGGGGCCATAAACTCAGATGTATTCCAGGTCTAAAAAAGTATTATAAATAGTGTAAAACAAGTCAGGGTAAAAATGACAAATGGAGGTTGACAGTCTATCTCAGTGTCAGAAAAGAAGTAAATTCTCTTAGGGATTGTGGTAACCAGAAAACTGCCCTGTCTAAAGATGAGTGACCCATCCCAGAAACAACTGATCTTTGCTACATGGACATTCCTGCCAATTATTACCAAATTTTTAAAAAGAAGTTAGAAATACATTTCCCCCCCATGGGAACTCTTTGAATGATGGGAACTAATTTTAACATGAATACTGTACCATTAAATTCTTGGATAAACTAGTTTTGGGTTTAGATGTGCTGCTGATTTAACCAAGCAATATCACAGTTCTCTGCTTATTATTTAGATCATCGTCTTCTGAAATGATTTCTAATGGCACATTCTTAATTGGGAGTGCTCAGTTGGCAAAATGCATGTTCAAATAAGCCAGATCAGCGGGTTGGTTTCCCTGTTTGGACTATCTCATGCTTTAAACCCCTCTTGATGAGCTTTCTTTACAAGTCAACTTAATTTCCTCATTGCTATTTCATTTTTTAAAATATGAATATTTAAAATATTCACATTTTAAATGTGAATATTTAAAATATTTAAATATTAAAAAAGAAAATGAAGCCTCTCCAAGACCAAACCAAAAATGTTCTGAAGAATATGCACCAGCCTTATGTAGATGCTAACATCGGTTTCGTTAGTTTTTGATTTGGACATTCCTTTTCCCTCGTCAGGGAAAAGTTTCATTCAGGCTTTCCTCCTCTGAGGCCCCAAACAGGAATGAAAGATGAGTCTCTCCCAGCAATGGAAACAGAGATCCATCCACAGGAAGGGGTAGACTCTGACTTCCTCAGGGCTGGGGAACT
The DNA here is from genome assembly GCA_004026585.1 of Noctilio leporinus. Taxonomy (NCBI): domain Eukaryota; kingdom Metazoa; phylum Chordata; class Mammalia; order Chiroptera; family Noctilionidae; genus Noctilio; species Noctilio leporinus. The sequence goes on along the minus strand of PVIW01001614.1, from coordinate 147,008 downwards.
GAGAAAAGAAACCAAGTTGCTAGGTGATATTGCTGACTCACCACGGTGACTTCAAGCAGAACTGCTCCTGGTTTATTCTTCTTCATAATTTTGTTGTTGTTGTTAATAAAATAATTCTATGCCCCGCCCCCCGCCGCAAAAAAAAAGCTAGAAATGTAAAATGCCAGGAAACCGCATTCTCCTTGCGACGCGTCACTCCTCCAGCTCCGTCTCTCACTGCACAGTTTGCTCACAGTGCATTTCTCAGCTGCCCCAACTCACAGAAACACTTTTACTCAGTCCAGGTACGTTCAACTTCCATAGTTGTCAAGATACTGTAAGTATTAAATTGTGTATCTTTACCCTACATGGAAAAGAGGATCTTAAAAACAATAGGCCCGAAGACAAAGAACATTTTCTTCAATAAAGAACTATCAGGAAATTTTATGAGAACTTCAAGTGAAAACTGGGCACAGAGAGAAATTAGGAAACACCTGGAAAGACTTCAAAAAATGTCACTTTTGTTCAGTAACCTTTGATTCATTTTGCTATTTGATACCCACAAAAATCAGACACGATGATGGATTCAGTTAGTTATAGTATGCACTTAATATGGAACTTAATTAAATGTCTAGTGTAATAGGACATCAGATTATTCTGAGAGAGAGGGAGAGAAGTCCAAATTCGCGAAGATTGATATATGCAGCAGGATATTCTTTAAAAAATAATTCATATTCTCTTTTCAAGTCTGTCTTCAAAGCACCACTAATAGATAAAGCGAGGCAGAGTGTAATTAAAGCCCATTAAATTTGAACAAAAGCAAAATTATTTAAGTATATTCATTCAGTTTGAATCTTATTGTATTCACTACCCGCCTCATTTCAGTGAGCATTATTTTTAGCGTAAGAGACACCTCATGTTGGGGTGGCTGGGGAGGAGGGAACACTCCAAATGACAACGAGAAGCAGAAAAGCTCAGCTAGGAGTGCAATCTCACGTTTAGGTATTTTCCAATGTTATTGCTCGTAAGGGCTACAGCATTTAGTACTTTGTGCATGAACATACAAATATGCATATTGGTGGATTGTTGCTGTGTTTTAAAACAAAGGCTACATGCAAGGTGTAGTTAAGCAGAGCGACTAACTGAAAAAAAGAAAAGGGCACTTGGTAGCAGTAATCAGTGGCAAGCAGCAGATGTGTAAATTAACATTTCCAAAAAATGAATGTTTTTTTTTTTTTCAACATTCATTCATTTAATTGCTGAGTCAACATGGAAAACTATATATATCTTGTTTCTGGGAAAGCCCAAATACACATCATTATAGAATACGGCAGGGGAATTAGATGAGTGTTTATACTGAGGGCAGGGTAACAAGATACAATTTTTAGTTCATTTGGATTTCAGAACTGCCATGTACTATAAAGGTCAGTGTGTTCTCACAATTTACATGTGGGAACCAATTCCTACTATGATAGTATTAGGATGTGAGATCTTTGGATGATGGGGCCAATGCCCTTATAACATTTACCTTGGGGTTCCCTCGGCCCCTCTTCCATTTAGAGACACCCAGAGATGGTGCCTGTGAACCAGGACCTGGTTCTCCTGAGATGCCAAATTTGTCAGTGCCTTGATCTTGGATTTCCACCTCTCTAGAACTGTGAGAATAAATTTTGGTTGTTAATGAACCAATCAGCGGTATTTTTGCTGTAGCAGCTTAAATGGACTAAGAGAAGAAAAAAAAGTGTCATTTCTTTTCCAAGTATAACTGTTTTTTTTCAGAGCCAAAGAGGATGCTTTTTCTTTTCCGTTGAAGGTGGAAGAAACAAGACACTCCACACAAAGGTCAGCGAAAGTTCAACTCAAAAGACCATCCTTGTGAAATAAACAGCTGGGAAGACGGAATGGCCATTGAGTGACAAAACCACAATCGCAACAGAAACAAATAAACACGAAGTAAGAGGCGGCAGCTGGTGGCCCGCCTCTTCTTAATAAACTCACAGGAAGAAAGAACACTTAAATGAAAAGTGGGGAGGCTTTTTTTTTTTCTCCTCAGACGTGAATCCCTCACTATTGCATGCCATTGACATAAAGCATTATTACCCATGAGAAAGAAGAAAATTCTGCCTTTTATGACAAAATGGATGGACTTTGAGGGCATTATGCTAAGAGAAATCAACCAAAGACAAATGCTATGTGGTTTCACATATATATGGGATATACTATGACAGGCCAGATTTATAGAAACAAAAAAATAGAAAAATGGTTGTCAGGGCCTATGGGGAAATAGGTCTGAGACTCTAATGAGAAACGTATTGAATGTAGCTAATGGTACTGTATTCTATAATTAAAATTTGCTAAAAGAGTAGAACTTAAATATTCTCACAAAAAACACAATCCTCTTGAAATAAATTCTCAAACTTCTACCACCATGTCTACCAACATATATCAGAGCCTGTATAACTGGTCTTCCCTTTACTATTCTTTTCCTGCTACTTCTTTTTTTGATTCTATGGAAGACCAGCCCTCCATGAAATGCCACCACTTACTGCCTACTCAAGGACATAATTAATTCCTCTCTATACCATCAGCTTCCTCTCTCAATGTGATCTTTTTGATGGTCATACAAATACGCTAAATTGTCTCTCACATCTACCATAATTCTTCATTTTGCTTAACACTGTCACCCACTCTAATTCCTTTTAGAGAAAGATTCAAATCATTGTCTATGTGATGTCTTGAATTTTTCTCCTCTCACTTAGTTTTTGAAATACTCCTGGTCAGGTTTTAAGCCTCCTTTACCAACCAAACTGTTGTTCTTAAGTTCTCCAGTGATGTCTGTGAGGGGAAGTCCAATGATCAGTTCTCAGTTCTTTTTCTACTTGAACTGTCGGAGGCATCTAACATCATTCAGCACTCCTCTATGAAATACTTTCTTTACTAGACTTGCTTAGCGACCTCTGGTCACTAAGAGGTTTCCCTTAGTGGGTCTCCCAAACCTCTACAAGGCTGAATCCTTATACTTTTTTATTTATTTTTCTAAACCAAAATGTATTCCCTTGGCAATTTAACCTCATTTAATAGTTTTATATGCCATTAATATACTGGAAAACCCTAATTGATATTTCTAGCCCTGATTTGTCCCCTAAATTGCAGGTTCTTATATCCAGCTATCTGCTCAACTTTCCATTTTCATATATAATGTCTCATACTGCACATGTCTAAAACTAAGCCCATTTCATGCAAATCCTATTATAACCTGCTTCTCCTACCTTCTTCTTCTTCTTCTTTTTAATCTCAGTTAATATCCATTTCATTCCTAGAGTTGCTCTGACTGGTATGGACTTATTTGTGATGTCTGCTTTTCTCACAAATCCTACACTTTGTGAATAATCAACAAATCCTGGCATATATACCTTTGTGAGATACTTAGATTTCAAATCACCATAATAGCCTTCAGCTGTATCGCTATGGTTGAAAAGTCTATCACCTCTCAACTGAATTATTTAACACAGTCACCAGAATAAATCTTCTAAAATATATCAGATGATGTTTTTTTGCTTAAAACATTCCACTGTTGTTTTTTTTTTTTCTTTATCTCAGATTAAACTTGAGTAGGGTAGTTTATAAATAAATGTAAATGAATGGGAGGTTGAATATTCTGTCATGAATTTATTCTTTCAAACGGATATTACTGAAAACCTTCTAAGCACTGACACATATGATCACATCCATAACATCATTTTAATTTCACTTATGTAATAGTCATTCAGCCATTCCTCTGTGTATGGCAGTATTCTGAGATGACCTTTCCAACATATTGCCTTGCATTATGAAAAGTAATAATGACCAGCTTTTGTGTATTAATACTCTTTATAGCTAGCACTTGCTTTTCAGCACTAGAATCTCTATCCCCCACATGTATAATTGATTCATTAGATTTAAATAGTATATCTTCCACTGAGGCTTTATGTATTGCAGGGAACTATTTTTAAAAACTTACACATTATAGGTATTCAACATATTACAGAAATGAAAATGAGGTAAGTGACATAATTTGAGCAATAATTTTCCCATGTAACATCTTTATTGCATCTACTATATTTGTGATACTAAATACTTTTTCATTATGTTTTATAACTTGGTAGACATTTCTAATAATTAATCTTGACTTTAACACTACTAGTTTTTCTGATTATAATCAATTAAATGGTCAATTAAGTTATATACAATAAATATGCTATATAAGTATACATAATCAATCATAGAGCCTTGGTTTCAATAATGAAATTCAGTGATATCATTCAATCCCCAAGCAACACATGAATCTTTTTTGCCATTGTATTTAGTTTCATATTTGTGAGTAAATCTCTCTACTTGTGAGATAATCAATACTCAATTGATTGATATAAAGTATTATAAAAACATGAAAACTTAGAAAAATAAAGTGGTCTTTTTGAAGGAGAAGGGTAAACTGATATAGTCTAGTTTTTTTTAATGTTAGTAAAATTCACATATTCTTAAAATATAGTTTTTAAAAAATCACTTAGTGATTTCAAGCTATTACCATGGCAACTATTTGCATCAGAGTACTATTTTTTCCCAGAGCTATTTCTGTATCATTAAATCTTTTATAATACTTTATTATTTGCTATCTGTTAAGTCCATATGCATTTTAGTTTCTAATTTACTTAACAAATTGTGTCTGACAAAAGAGAAAACTTATAGAACAATAAACACCACTATTAATTACCTCATGAAGCAGGATACCACTATATTTGTCAGCAGCATTATGTCTTCAAAATAATTTCACCAAGTAATTAAATATGAACATATTCCATTATTGGGACATACATTCTTTTTCAAATGTATTCATTATAATAAAGCAAAACCAGAAACTCGAGCTAGTGAAATTGCAAAATTTGCATTTATTAAGCAGGCTATTTATGCCATCAAATCAAAGGGAATGAAAAAAGTGCTTATACGTAAGGAGAAAATTACCTATCATTTGTTATATTTTGTTCATTAGACTATTGAAGGTGATTACATAGAGAAGAAAATACCACTTTAGTTTAAGACAATAATTGGATAGGCATGCTATTTCTATTCACCTTGGGTATTGAGTAAAGTGCTATTTTTATTTGAGGAGTACCCATCTTTTGTTATTTAGAAAGATTTAAAGGTGATATGAGATTCCACAGGCCTGAGACCATTGTGGTTGACTTTCACGTTATTTTCCCTCCAGCCTGGAAGTAAAGAAGGTATAAATAAGAAAACCTTGCAAGAGAGAGCAATAGAGTACAGTTGGTTTCTACGGCCTTCAGGGCCTCATAAGCTTAATGCTCCACAACTTAGGTGAGTCATGTTTGATATATATATTTAAATCGCTGAATCACTGACACACACCTACCCATACAATGGCATAGAGAACACAGTGTTGAATTTGCTGTCTCAGGCCATTGTTGCAAAATGCTGGGCATGATGCAGTTTCATCTACACTTTCCAACCGTGTATCCTAGTTGCTGTGTGCACTAACCGGATAGTCAGATGTTGATTTAGTAAATGGAAATAGGAACTTACCACCTCCTCACTATGTTTCACACACCCTCTGCAGCCACTTCTCCTGGTTACTGAATGTTTATAGCCTCATTGCATAATGCTATGACCCGATGAGGCAGAAAAATACATCAACTTTGATAAACCTGTAATTCTAATTTACTCTGGATGCTCTTTTTTAATACAGGTCCAAAATTATACTGGGAACTGTTTAATTTTTATATCTGAGAACAAAATAATCTACTCTACATTGTCCAATTGTAACTAATATTAAGCTAAATTCACTGTTTCAAATTGCTGCTTCACTTGAGTTCTTGAAGAGAATTAGATTTTTAATATATAAAAAATGTATTTAAATAAATAATAACTTAAAAATATAAGCAAATGCTCTTATATACTTGATATAGTCATACAAATAGTTGTAGTGGAACAAATTATATTTCCCTGTATGTTTTCACAGTTTGAAGAAAAATTAAATTGATTAAACATTTTTAGGGTTCAAATCATTGTAAAATGAATGGAGGAATTTTTAAAAGGGTCTTAGCCTTTGAGGCTCTAAAGATTGTCCCAATAATATGTAAATTCTACATATTGTTGGGTGGGAATGATTCTCCCTCTAAAGCAAAACTTCTTTTCTCTGTGACACTGTTTGTGGCAGCATGTCATTTAGAATGCAGTGACTTTTCATGGTAGTTGCTAAAACATGTTCTGTCGACACTGAGTTGCTGAAGTCATCTTTCTCTCAGTCCAGTGGCTAATAAAATTATAGTGTTAAGCAGTATTGAAGCAAATAGCTCTGAAAATACTACTTTTAAATGGTGCTTTACCACTGCCTCTAGCTTTCTGCCTGTCAAGAGAGCATTTTGTATTTCTTGAGCTTCTTTCTTTCTTCCTTTCTTTTTCTTTATTTCATTTTTTTCTTGTTCTACCTTCAAAAACTTCTTAATTTCTTACTCCAAAATAAATATATTCAACCTAAAGGTCCAACTGTTGATTCCTGTTTACTTTACAACATCCTGATCTTCAACATCCCTTTGCTACCAGAATGGATTCCATGAAAGGCTCTGACTATCATGACTGGATTTATTTCATAAGCCTCTCACTTCCTCTTTTTCCTAAGCCTTTTGAAATTGTATAGCAATATATTTACACAATGAGTACTGAAACCCATGGACCACTAGTAAATAATTGCTTGTGAATTTATCTGTGCATTGATGGATCCAGGAAGTAGTTATAATACATTGCTCTTCAATGGGTAGTAAAGAGGGAAAAAGGAAGCTATAAAAGTTATTGTTCTGCCTGGGGTTGGTGACACAGTGGATAAGGCACCAATCTGCAAACCCAAAGGTCACTGGTTCAATTTCCCAGCCAGAGCACATAACCAGGTCTCCAGCCAGGTCCTTAGCTAGAGGCAGGTGAAAGACAACCATACATTGTTGTCTCTCTCCCTCTCTGCCTCTCTCCCTTCCCCTCTCTCTAAAAATAATAAATAAAGTCTTTAAAAAGTTACTGTTCTTCTCTACCTGCTTTTCATCCTATCTTCTGAACAAATGTGTTGCTAGAGGGGTGAAATGAGATAGTGAGTTGCACACAAAAATCCGAATATGGTGACACAAACCAAAGTTCAAAAATGGGTTAGTTCTATTTCTTTTCCATTTTATCAGCCCCCATCTCTGTACAAGTTGACAGCGTGTACTTTTTTTTAAAGAAGTGACATTTTATTATTTAGTTAACAAGTCAACTGAATAACAATAATGGAATACTGTTAAATTACTCATTAGGTGAATCCAAGTGTGGTAACAATAGAACTGATATGCTTACTTTATGTTATTATTTTTTTTAATTTATTGCTTTTGTACAGCAATTATTTCACTTTTCTCCCCGTTGCCCCACCAACCCTCTCCCCTCTCCCACAGTCAATCCCTATCTCATTGCCCATGTCCATTGGTCATTTATACAACAATGTGCTTATTTTAAAAAGAAAAAGAAAAACAAGCTATTGAGAGAATTAAATCAAAGTGGTTGAGTGAGCCAAGGAAACGTATGTTCTTATCTAACTTGTAGTATATTTTAAAATGTCATTTATCTTCTCTGAGCCTTTGTTTTCTCATTTTGAATACTGAGGTAAGAGCAATAACTTTGTCATAGGCTTTTGTAAGCAGCGAATACATGTTAGATGCCAAGGATTACTGGCATCAATGTTAAAAATTGCCGGTATCACCATATTTTAATCATGTTGTCATCCTCATTATCATCATCAACCTAACACTTTCATTGAACTTCTCGTTTGTGTTATGAGCATTGATTTGGCCAGAAAAATAGTTTTAAATATTTGCATAGGACCTGGCTAGAGATCTGGCTTGCAACCCTGTTAAGCACTTTGACTGGGGAATTGAACCAGTGACTTTGGGTTTGCAGGTCGGCACCGATCCACTGAGCATCACCAGCCAGGATTAGACTGCTTTTAAATTGCTCCTTTTCTGAAGCAAGCTGTACGACCTTACATACTTCACTTAATCTAATCTTCAGCTCTTTCGTTTGTGAAATCAAACTAACCACATACCCTTTTTAGAGTATAGTAAAGATGAATAGATATAATTGCTGTGTTTTCTGATACACAGTAAGAACCTTATAAATATTAGTCTTCATCTCTGTTATTATTACTATTATTATTGCATAAGAGATTATTTTGAATTTTCCTCCTTCTTGTATCTTCTTATTTCAATTATTACATGCCATAGATAAGGCAGTGCTTCGAGTATCATGTGCTAATTGTCTGAGAGACAATACCGAAGAAATAAAGGTGGTTATTTATTACATTTTGAGGTTTTGTCCTTTTAAATTGCACAGTGAAAGGTATAATTTCCGTATTGACACAATATAATGTCCTCTTTTAAGTGTGTAGTTCAGTGAGTTTTTACAAATGTATCCACCCTTGGAACCATCATCATAGGGTTTTGGGGTTTTGGGTTCACTTTTGACACAAATGATATGACAATAGTTTTTATCGGAAAAGGGAACTTGAAATGCAACAATTTGAACTCCTGGGATCCACCTTCCCAAACCCTGCAGGATTCAAAACATTGTATGTTTGCCCTTCACTACAGATATCAAAGACTGTCTAAACTGTGTTAGATAAAAATTCCATAGGTTAAAGTCGCTGGGAGCTCATTAGGTTATAGAGTGTCCTGATACTGCAAGGTTGCAGGTCAGTCCTGGTCAGGGCATAAACAAGAAGAAACCAATGAGTGCATAAATAAGTGAACAACAGATTGACCTCTCTTTCTCTCTCTCTCATCAATAAATAATTTTAAAAATTCCACAGGCTGAAAGTATTGGTAAGAAGATTTAGACAGAATGAACCCTGTGTTTTACCTTCCACCTGGGTGAGGAGATCAAGAGGAATGACAGAAACTTCAAACAAATTTGGAGGCTTGCTAGCAGAGACCAGCCTCGCTGAATACCTGCATGCACAGCGTAGTTAGGAGCAGGAAAGGAGAGACAGCCAAGGTAGATACATAGGCGATGGGCCTGGGACATACTTTAGCATTAGCTGAATGCCAGCCTTAGAAGGAGGGTGGAGTTTTTAAAAATAGCAAACAAGGAATACTTTGTATTTTGTGTTGTTGACTACATGGTATGATGTTTTTTTTTTTGTTCCCCTCTTCAGTTATTGATATGTTGATAATGTATCTGAAATTGTACTCCTCTTGCTTAGCTTTGCTGATTGCATTTCATGTACTCATCTTGTGACAAGCCTTAATTTGCCAGCCACTGTTATTAACCCTGGGTTTCATTCCCTTGTTTTTCCTTCTCTGTCTTTTTTTTAGTTTATATGTTTTTCTATCCATTAAACCAAAATTGTTGATGAAAGAATTTTAAACAAAGACATAGGAATCATTCTTCCAGAATGCCTCCTTTGAATATCAGGGTATGAAAATAAGCTCTTAGACTTAAATGTGAATTACAACAGAAAATAATCAACCAAGATAGCAACAGTTCATGGAGGATATATAGGTAAAGGAAAAAATACAAAAATAACCTATAACAAAAATAACCTATAATGTGCTTGTTTCTTCAAGCACATAGACAAGATCTTCTAAGCTGCAGATTAAATCCAATGTCATTCCCTGCTCTGTGCATCTCTTCCAGCTGGCTGTTTCTGTTATATCCTTTATATCATTTTATAATAAATGAGTAATCCAATAGGTAAAAAGTTCTCATTCTTCAAACTGCTCTAATACACTAATCAGGCCCAAGGAGGAGGATCATTGGAACCTACAATCCATAGTAGCTCAATTCAAAGTACAGGAAGTACACCCTGGACTTGTGATGGGCATCTGAAGTAGGGGGGGCAGTTTCAGAGGACTGAGACCATAATCTGTGGGATATAACAGCATCTCCAGGTGTATGGAGTCAGAATTGAGTTGAAGTGTAGGACAACCAGCTGGTGGCCAAGAACTATTTGGTGGTGTGAAATCACCCCCCCCACACACACACACCTCCACTGCAACATATGTACACAACACACATTGAAATTAATTGATTAATGTCCCTTGGAGGCGTTTAATGAAAAAGCTTTGGAGTTTAACAAATACAGACTGTAAACCTAAATTTGACACAGAAATCATGTGAAATCTATCTTTTAAGTCACTTAATCCCTATAAGCTTCAGTTTCACCTTCAGTAAATCAATGGTGCTTAACAGAGGGAAGGTCCATCACTGAGGGAAGGTTGCCCCCCACCCAACCCAAGATATGCCTACCATCTTAATACCTCTGGAACCTGTGAATGTTACCTTATTTGGAAAAAAGTCTTTGCAAATGTAATTAAAGCAAGGTTTTGAGATGAGATCATTCTGGATGATTAGAGTTAACCCTAAATTCAATGACTACTGTCCTTATAGGAGTGTGGCAAAGGAAAATTTGACACAAGAAGAGGAAGGGGCAATGTGAACACAGGAGCAAAGATTGGAGAGATGGGTCCTAGAGTCAAGGGATGCAGAAGGCTACCCTTGCTGAATAGCAAAGAATGTATTCTTTCTACAGCCTCCAGGGGGAGTAAGACATGGGCTGCAACTTGATTTTAGACTAGCCCACAGAGCTGTGAGAGAATATATTCATGTTTAAGCCACTCATGTTGTAGTACTTTGTTATAGCAGCTCTCAGAAACTAGTACACAGGATCACTGTCAGCATTGAATGAAACAATGCTGGCACTCTTAGAAAAATAAGTCTTAGCATACACACACACTCTTGGAAAAATAAGTCTTAGCATACACACACACACACTCTCTCTCTCTCTCTCTCTCTCTCTCTCTCTATATATATATAGTATGTGTTTGTTTATGTTTATTATATATATTTATGTTTATTATATATACCTTAGCAAATATATATATGCGTGTGTATATACATATATATATTCCAGTAGTTTCTCACTAGTAATATTTTTACAACTATGACTAAAATGTCTATTTCTGTGTTTGTCTCATCTAGTTTGTTTTCATGTGTTAGCCTAGTTCTACTTGCTTCATAGTTATTACAGTTTAGTTCTCAATTGTAACAGTATCAACTGCAAACAAAAGCTTTTAAACCAAGTACTCATTCCGTACAGTGGATTGGAGGTGACATTTTTTTTTGATTCAGACTCTTATGAATTACAGACTTGTTTCAATATTTCCTGTATATTTTTTCTAGGGAGTAGATTACATCATCAAGGTTTCCATACTTATTGACATAAATTTGTTTTTGATCTTTTCTCATCATTTGAAAGAAAAATCTCAACTGTTTCTCTACATCTGTTTCTCATTTATGTTAATGTAATGTCTACCTAACCCATTTTTTAACCTAATTTGCTGAAGTATAGTTAACACTGGGTAATTTAGGTTATGCAGTGCTTTGGGGTTTGATGAATTCATCTACTTGTGAAACTACCTCCTTTATCAGAATACAGGGTATATCTGTCACCTTCAAAAATTTTCCTTTAGCTTTCGGCATTCATCACTCTCTCCAACCTGTCTCTGAGGAACCCATTAGATCACTTTCTATCACTAGAGGATAGTTTGCATTTAAAAGGTTTTTATATAATAGACTCATACAGTATGTGGTCTTTGGCTCTAGCTTCATTGACTCTGTGTGAAGGTTTGGGTATTTATATTGTATGTGATTGCAGTTTATTCTCTGTGAATTGCTAATGTATTGTACCTCTAGAGCAGCAGTTAGATTGTTTTCAGCTTTTCAATATCATAAATTAAACTGCTAGGAACCTTCAAATATGTATTTTTGTGTATTTTTATTTTTCTAAGTGTACAATGCTGAGTCCTCGGTAAATTATATAACTATCTGAGATCCTTCTAAACTGCTTTACAATGTGGTGGTACAATTCTCTGTTCTCACATCAGTGTATAAGAACTCCAGCTTACTCCACATCCTTATCAACATTTAGTATTGACATTTTTTTTTTTTTTATCCACACACAAGGGCATACTTACTGATTTTAGAGAAAGGTGAAGGAAGTGAAGAGGAGAGGGGAAAAGAAACATTAATGTGAGAGAATAGCATTGATCAGTTGCCTCTCATATGTACCCTAATGGGGAATCAAACCCTCAACCTTTCAGTTTGTGGAATGACACTCCAATAGACTGAGCCACACTGGCTTGGGCATTTCTCTTTTTAGAATTAGTTACAGGTTTTAGAAATATCTTGCTACAAATTCTTTGTCAGGTACATGCATACAATTATTCCATATTGATTTTCAGTATGCATTTACTGAAGGAAAAGGACTAACTTTAGAATTATATTTCTCTTTTGAGAAATACAAGGAATCAGGAAGTTTGTTAGTCATTTTCTCTCATAGAGGGATTACTAAAATATGCATTCCTGAAACAGCTAAATTTACTCAAAGAAAATTATGAGATTTGAGAAGCAATGGCAAGCTAAGATATATTAAAAGAATGGGTATATTATTACACATATTTCAATAACATATAAAGGAAATGTAAATTATTATGACCAATTTGGAAAACTTACCATAATTTCTCAACCTAGACATCTGTATATCCCATAAACCAGGAATTCATATGTGTGTGTGTGTGTGTGTGCGTGTGTCTGTGTTGGGGGGAGGGGGCAAAAAGCCTGGAATTTATTTACAAAAATTTGTGACTTTATTCTTACATGTTTAAACTTGTCACCTTCCAAGAACTCTTCATTTGATGCAATACACCTATCAAGACGGTTTTTCCATTGATCAAAACATTCTTTGAACTCATAGACTTTGATGCTTTTTACTGCTTTTGCAGTTTTTTGTCACATCTCTTTCACACAAGCAGAACTTTTCCCTTTAAGATCACTTTTTATCTGGGAAAACAAAAACATCTCTCAAGATGAGATCAGGTGAATAGGGAGGGTGGGGCATGGGGGTCAGGCCATGTTCGGTCAAAAACTGCCGAGCCCTCAGCACAGTGTGGGTATGAGCAGGTGTGCTTGTAAATCACCCATCCTCAAATGGGCAAACTTGGTGAGAGAGTCTTCAAAGAGATTTCACTGAAGCTGAACACAGCCTCTCAGAGAAATGCCAGCTGGCGCACTGATACAGGTGGGTTCCTAGAACACTCACCTAGCAGGGGAGCCAGTACTACAAGGGACCCGCCCTCCAGAGATAAATCTAGTTTTGAGGGGAGCCCCTATATGTATACTAGTTTTCTCTGTCCACTGTAAGATGTAAACAAAGTAAGTTAAAAGCACTTTCATTCGTAATAGTTAACTACTGGGAAAACTCTAATATTTATTAATAGTAAAGTATATAATTAAACTGCTGTAAAGTATGCTGAATTTCAGGTACAAAATACTGAGCAAAATATTCCAGACATAAAAATACATGTATATTAAGTGATACTATTTATATGGAATCCAAGAAACACAACACTAATCTAGCTAGATGGGAATAAAATGTGTGGTTAATTTTGAAGGAACATTTGAGTGGAGGGAGGTTACAGAAATTTTCTGGGGTTTGGGAAATGGCTCATGGGTACATGAATTAATATTGTACATATGTAAAATTAATTGAGCTGTATTCTTAGAATCTAATTTTAATTCTATTTCTACAAAAAGAAAATATTTTTAAGAGAGAAAAAAGAGTGAGGTGCATCCATACCTACTCTTATTGGAAGAAGCTCTAAGATAATACATTGCAAGAATTTTCAAATTTTCTTGGGTGAATTTATGGTATTTCCTCTGCCAAAAATAATACTATATACATATACATATACATGCACTTAACTTTATAATTATATGCATGTATGTGCATGTTTATGTATGTACAAATAGATGTGTTTATTTACCGTTATATGTTTTTCTTGAAAAATAACAAAAAGTTCTCTTAAGGGTGGTTATTTTGGGCACAGAGAAGCTAAGGGGTAAGTGTGAGAGAAGATGTATTTGCTTCTATTTTATATTTTTCTGAAAATTGTATGCTCTGAAAGTATCTTTGACATTTACTTTTGAAAAGTGACAACCGGTCTTAGACGTACAGTCACAGAGCAGTTTATGTTTTTTTTTAATTTTTCTATGTTTTAAATATTTAATAAAAGTCACAAAAACATAATGTTAAATTTTCTATTTAAACGTATCACTTTTATTGCTTTTACTATTGCGCCTAGGAATACTATTATTGGGAGATAATACATTGAATGCCTTTGCTTTGGGCCAGTCTAGACCCCTGTCTGCTACATGTTTGCTAAGATTAGACTTCTGGTGACTAGAATAGGGCACTATGTAAGGTTTCCTTCCTCTATTCTGGAATATTAATAGCTTGCTCTTCTTAATTTCATAATTAATTGGATTTTCTTATTTATATAGGTGACTGGCCATCTCTCTGGAAAATCTTTGGTGAACCTTTCCATTTGCTGGTAAGTTGAACATAGTGTCCTCTCATTTTATTGAATTGCTCAGTATCTCCCATCTCCAAGATATTGTAATAACAGAAGCAAAATAGTTCTTAAGTAAAAAACCTTACGTATTGTTTTCAATTCACATCATAATATTCATAAGACATCAGCAACATTATTTACAATAAATATTTTTATGAAAAAATAGTCTAAATGCAAATAAACTACAATAGGATTTTTACATTTTGACATATATTAATAATGGGTGATGTATTTTGGAATATTTGTTATGTGAAATTTGTATAAAGTATATAGTATCACATGATTTACATTGAATTAGAAATTTGGAGTAAAATTCTAGGTCTGGTTATGATTAGAAGTTTGGCTTCAGTGTTGAATTTTATTTAAAGAGAACAATGATATAAAAGCATGATGTAAAAATATCTTGCAAGAAAGAAAATTAAAAATATTTTTATGTTCATCAATAGATCAATTAATTAACAAATTAACAATTGGGGCATTCAAACTTGACATTTCAAGCAAAGTTTTATTCATTTATTTTAATTTTTAATATTTTTAAAGATTTTATTTATTATTTTCAGAGAGAGGGGAAGGGAGAGAGGAAGAGAGGGAGAGAAACACCAAACCAGGGTTTCCTTTCACCTGCCTTCAGCTACAGACCTGGCTTGCAACCTGGTTATGTGCCCTGGCTGGGAATCAAACCAGCAACCTTTGGGTTTGCAGGCTGGTGCCTATCCACTATGCTACCAGCCAGAGTGGCCAAACAAAGTTTTAAAAGGAGGAAGCCAGTTTACATGTACTTTCATAAACAGATTTTTACAATATGCTCAACCTTTCCCATTGATGTTCAAAAATAGTAACAAAACCCAGTATGTATGTGTGTAGATATATGTATTTAAATGCTTTTGTGGGTTTATATGAAAGATCGAGGGAAAAGCATTAAACTGTAACTAGTGGCTACCCCTGGAGAGGATAGTTAACTTGGTAGGTGAGGATTGTGGAAGGTAAAACTAACTTTAACTCTGAAATCCATTCATTTGCCTAGTGTTTGAATTATTTCACAGTAAGCAAACAGCCATGCAATAGATTTGTTTTGAAAACACTGAAAAAAAATTAAATTCTAC
Source organism: Noctilio leporinus (assembly GCA_004026585.1). Taxonomy (NCBI): domain Eukaryota; kingdom Metazoa; phylum Chordata; class Mammalia; order Chiroptera; family Noctilionidae; genus Noctilio; species Noctilio leporinus. Next base: position 131,446 of record PVIW01001614.1, on the reverse strand, counting down.
AGATGGTTTATGTTACCCTGAACTATTACCACGAAGAAATAAGCACCTGCCTGTTTTGGAATAAAACCTCAAACTGACAATCCTTATCTGTTACATGCTGTCAAGATAGTCACCCACACAGCCACTTTAAAACCCATTTTGAAAACACACCAAAATGTTCTGGTTTTTAAAAATAAACATGAGAACATCCCTAGTTGGAGAGAAATGATCCAGTGGCCCCGAATCAGAGGTAGGACTGGCATTTGTGCAGAGTGCTCATTCATTTCCAAAGGCTGTTCCCCCTCTCTTCACACACTGCCAGGCCCTTACCCCATTTGATAGGTGTTGATAGCACTGGGAGGGAAGGGAGATTTTTGATGAAGAGGTTTGAGAGTCAAATGTGCCCTGGACAAGTGATAAGAATGGCCCTTCATGGAAGGACTGATTTTCTTTCTTTAGTTGGCTGAAAGCAGAGGGCTTGAACTTTCTAGTAAGAGCACCTACTCTGTAAAAACCACCTATTTGATCAGCAAGAACATTTAGGGGCCGTCTCCCTTTCTTTTTTTTAATCTTTTCTTTAAGACTTTATTTATTCTTTTTTAGAGGTAAGAGAAAGGAGAGAGGCAAAGAGGGAGAGACATCAATGTATGTTTGCCTTTCACCAGCCTCCAGCTATGGATCTGGCTGGAGACCTGGCTGGCAACCTGGTTATGTGCCCTGGCTGGGAGTCGAACCAGTGACCTTGGGGTTCCCAGGCCAATCCCTTATCCACTGTGCCATCAGCCAGGGTCTTTCATTCTCTTAACATTTCTCTTAAACAAACTGCCTTTCATTCTCTAAAATACATTGTGCAAACAAAACTGTCATAACCAAAGGCCTGTGGGCTGGGAATTTTGACTAAAGTGCAGCATGGAACATTAATATGGAACAGGAAGGGGAATGAATTAATAAGGCCAGTCAAAAGGTAGGGTACAACAAATGAAAGTCACATGAAGGAGGAAGGAAATGCTTGGTATATACAATTTAATTTATACTGCTTCTCCCTAGAATACTTATCCAGGGCCAAATGTAAGTTGAATTCCCTCTTTGCTCATTTTATTTATTTATTTATTTATTAAGATTTTATTCATTATTTTCAGAGAGAAGGGCAGAGAGGGAGGCAGAGAGGGAGGGAAACATCAATGTATGGTTGCCTTTCACCTGCCTCCAGCTACAGACCTGACTGGAGACCTGGCTTGTAACATGGGTATGTGCCCTGACTGGGAATTGAACCATCAACCTTTGGGTTCAAAAGCTAGCACCCATAAATGGAGGTAACAGCCAAGTCTATTTTTTAAAATATGATTTCAGAATTAAATTTTATTATAAAAAATGTGTCAGCCACTTTCATAGGTAGAGATAAGAAGTCACCTTGGGACACACATTTTTGTTCTATGAAAAGTTATTTGAGCATCTTTCCTTATATATGAGGCCATGGGCAATGCTTGTCTTTGGAAGAGAACATAAAGTAACCTTATTCCTTTATTTGGGTTGCTTCTGCTCTGTTCTTACCCTTGGCATATAGCTTTCTAGGGCCCAACTAGCTGAGTAAGAAGCCTAGGCACTTATTGAAAATAAAAATGTTGAAACCCTGCTTCTCCATGAGACTCAAAGGTTAAGGGAATATCAAAGAGTGAACTGCGTTGGCCAAGACCAAGGTCTGCGTTTTAGAAGGAATGTCATTGTGTCAGGGGTCTTTAACCCACACTTAGGCTGAATGATGTTCTACAGGGACTCAAAAGAACTCAGAAAAATTGTTGCTCTCAGGTTAGACTTTACGACAGGAAAAGGGCACCTATTAAAATTAGCAAAGAAGAGACAGTTCATAAAGCAGAGTCCAGGAGAAACCAGGCCCAAGCTTGCAGCTGTCTTCTCTCAGTAGAGTTACATGGAGTCCCTGTATTCTGAACATTGGCTACTGAGAGACATTGGCCCAAACTCCAAGTGAACAAAACCAGGTATTAACCATAATGGCATTATTAGGGTGACCTATCTGCCATGGCTCAAAGCCTCAGGTATGTAAAAACTCTTTTATGTGTCAGGATGTTCCAGGCGCTCAGAGCTTCTCTCCTGGGAGCTAGTCAAGGGCGAACTTTGAAGACTTTTCAAATGTGCAAGGTTCTGTCAACTTGGGCTTGTGCTAAATCAATCACATTATAAAGTATAAACTCTTAATCCATTTGAACTTTTGCATGTATTTTTCTTTATTTTCAAGAGTAAGGCATCCAGTTCTAGTTTTTGTATCAGTCATGGGAAGAAGAAAAGGATAGATTTCTAACTTGCGTGGCATCACAGTGTCCACATTGTCAGATATAGTTATGTAATAGCACTTCACTTCCAATTAAAAGTAAGAATCCCTGCTCTTGAAAGCAAGAAAAAAATACAGAATTTAAGAAAATTGATGAAGCTGTAATGCTCTAAAAGTCACTGACTACTCTGGAGACACAGGTAATATTATGGATGAGAACAAGTCTTCATTGGTAAAGAAAGAACTCAGTGTCTTGGACAAGTGAGAAAGGAGGATAAAAGATGTTAAAATGATTCAGTAACCAAACTTCCTTAGGTATGTTTGTTTGTCCCCCCCCCTTTCACCTTTAATCACAACCAATTTTTCCTTTAAAAGAAGTAATGACTAAATTTTAGTAAAAGTGAAAAAGTGATGATTTTCTGATGATTTTCAAATATCCAAGAATACCTTTGATGTTCAGTGTATTCACTGAGATAACACAACAATCCAGATTTTTCTTCAGAGACTGAGTTCCACAAAAAAAGATGCTACTAGCTGAGACAAAGTACTGTGCAATTGAGGAAGGAATTTTGGGTTAAATTAGTGTTGGTACAGTATACACATTTAAAAATTTATTAACTCCACATAACAGCATGTGTTCATTCAGATGTCACAGTCACACAAATGTTACAGGCTTACTCTGACATTAATGTTCAGGGCTTTGTCTGTGTGAATGTTGCAACTCATGGATTTTTATCTTCTTGGAAAATTGACTTTCCATTACGGAAAACTGCTGTTTTTCGCTTTCTTTCCATAATGAATAGAAATTGTCTTCATGTCTCCAAGGGGGTAATTTCTTTAGTGATTATGGGTTTTTGACATTTTTTTTTTGTCATGACAGTATATTTTTTCTGTAGATATTTAATAGGAACCAAGTTTCAATAATAGGAACTGATGAATTTATCTCCAACAAATGGCATTTCTTGGCAACCTTCTTTAAGTCCTTGAATGTAGCCTAAGGTTCATTGAACATTATCATTTTCCAGCTATTTTCTTTTATGCACTTCTCTCTCTCTCTCCGTGTCCCTCCGTTTCTTTCCTTCTGTTTCTCTTTCTCCTCATTATATTTATACATTGTACATATACTTTTTTCTACCTTAAACTTTTTAGAACCACCTAGTTTAAATTAATAATAATACAAAAAGTTAATAATGGTTTCAACAATAATGGAACTGGATACATTAAAAAGCCAAGTATTTGTAGTTTTTTATTATAATGACAAGACTCTTGTTAGCCGCTACATCTACCTGTGCCCTTTGCCTGAGTATAAGGAGCCTATTGAGTATCTACTGAAGCAAATTACATTGATCTCTTATCTGATCAGTGGACTTCCTTCCTTCCTTTAGGAGCTCTTGATAGAAGAGACTAGACCTAAACAACTTAGTTACTAGGTTTTATGTTTGAATAGCAGGTTTATCCTTCCCTACTGCTGCCAATCAGGTACCTTTCATTAGATCCTTACCCAGTTAGCCTTCCTTTAAATATTAAAGTTATGACGTACACAGTGATTGCTATTCCCTGTTCCAAAAGTTATTTTCCACATATCTGAATTTTCATCATATGCTAGATTCATTAGATTCTGATCTTGCATTCTGCAAAGGATTTGCTGGAAAGATGCACATACATTTTTACATTTAAAGTGGTCTGTCTTAAGAGACTAATTAACAATGCCATTTTTGTGTAAGAATTAACATATCCATTATTTTATTATCTGGCTTGAATATCAATGTACTCCTACAACACAAGGCATATCTCTTAGGTATTGTTCTAACATTTCAGGTTGGTCTTTGACAGGCAGGTGGAATTAAAGTGTCAAGTTTTACATGATTGAAAATCAAGAATTTGAGTCTTAAAATATTTGATTTGGGCAAAGTGATGGTTTATATGGAGAGTAAATGTTACCTGCTTATTACCTACCTATTTGGATAAAATAAATATTCTTTTCTTTTGCTTGGTACAATGATGCAGAATATATTCATAAAAATGTTTGGTTTCAGAAGTTCCCAGGCACATAATTGAATTCATTAAAGAATTTAACATTGTGGCATTTCAGGAGATAAACTTTTGGCAGAGAATACTCACATAAAAGTGCATGTATTACTCAAAGTCCATAAAATTGGGTTGAAGTATGAACAATCCAAAGTTTTATTCTGAAAAGTGTTACTGCCAGGGTCAAACCTAAATGAGGTTTTGTTTGTATATATGAAATCTGGACCAGTTCTCCTAGAGTGGCCCTCATTTTTAATAGAACTATTTTAATCTGCTGCTACCAGACTAAAGAGGTCTGTTTACCTACATCCATTCAAAACTCAATAATATATGAACAGAAATTTTTATTTATTTATTTTAAAATATTGTTTTAGTTTATTATTTTTAGAGAGTGGAGAAGGGATAGAGGCACAGAGAGAGAGTAAGAGAGAGCGAGACATCAAGGTATGGTTGCCTTTCACCTGCCTCCAGGTACAGAGCTGGCTGGAGACCTGGCTTGCAACCTGGTTATGTGCCCTGGCTGGGAATTAAACCAGTGACCTTTGGGTTTGCAGGCTGGCACATTATCCACTGTTCCATTAGCCAGGGCTTCAGACATTTTTAACAAAAACAGTAAGAGTTTATTAGTTGAGGAAGTGGCCAACCTGGAGGTGACCTAATGCCCACAGACCTGTCTCTCCTTTCTTCCAAATGATGAGTTATATAAGGAAGAATTATTACTCATAGTGGATGAGGGAGCTAAGGTCTTGGTTGGGGTCATCGGGTTTCTACTGATTGTTCAGAGCTAGGGTAAAGGGCAATTGATCTGTGCATCTGGTCCTGATGTCAGTCATGATGTCACTTGATGTGGTTTTACCACTTCTCTGGATCTGGAACTGAAACACAACTGAGGCCTCGATGTCATCTCTAGTTTAACTGAAACTCTGTCTTTGCGGTAAATAGACCCAAGGCTGCGTTTCTAAGATTATTTGATGCTGACCAGAACCTCTTTGTCTTGAGAGCTTAGTGACTGAAGGAATGAACATGCAAGAGAAAGTGAGCTTGGTGAGTCAGGCTGCTTGATGAGACCAGCTGAATAAAAGGAAAGAAAGGAGGAAAGGTCGTATTAAAGAAATAAAGTTACATTGCCATCACTTAGCATTAAAATATATCATTAACATGTGTAAGGAGTAGACTTTGCTATCAGGACATATGTTGAAAATAAGGTTTTTGTAGTGTTTTTTTAGGGGTATCTGTATTACTATATGTCTGCAACCTATTGATTAATTGTTAGTGATGTGATAAAGTCATCTAGCTAGTGTTGCTTTTAAGATGATCACAATTTTTCTTCATGATAGGTTTAAGTATAACAAGAAACAGAATAAAAGAAGACAAGATAGGTTAGTGATCGTGAAAACAGGTGACCCTTTAGAATGAAGATGTATAATCCGTGTTGCAAGGCAGAGGTTGAGAAATCTACAGACATATAGGAGGAGTTGAAACTAGCAGAGCGATCCATGTTCCACAGGTAAATGAATGGCACATGTAGAGAGATTATGAGAGTGCCACTCTGTTTCTGAGGGCCAGAGAAGCAGAAACCAGCTTCCTCAGGCTGGCGTTTAATGGCTAGTTAGGCACAATAGTTCCACTGATGCTAACGTTCTGTAATAAATGCACTTTCTTTAGATGGATGAGCTTAGGAAAGAAATTTGCTTTCTTGAACATTGACTAGTATGTAGTCAAAAAGGCTATAACACCTATTGAACTCTTGCCTCCAACTATAAGCTTTTATTTTAGAAGTGGTTACTTCTAGCGAAAAAAGGATAAAGGAACTTACTTTGGTTTCCCCTTCAAGTTGGATGGCTGAGTATATAATTTAACATTTGATCTCTCCACTTGTAAATCCCATTGAATAACAGTACAAATATACAAACAGGAATGAAACCTTAAAGATATGAATGGGAAAATGGAACCTATAATATCAGAACTATTGGTGACTCCTCATAATAAAAAGCAGATGGAGTATATGAAGCAATGTTTAAACAAGTTACTGTTAGCAGCATTTACAGAATATTCATGCCAAATCACCTTTAACTGCCCTATTTTCACCTCAGTGATGGCAATAGCAGCATTCACCATCAGTTGAAAAATTAGCCATACACTCTAAGAATGTATGCTCTACCTTAAAATCACACTAACAGTTTCTAGTATAAATTTTAACTTCAGAGAATAAAATCACTCAAATTTTGGTGTACCTGCATTCTTCCCATCTTAAAGCTAAAACTGACAATTAATGTTTTTCAATAAAAGATCTACAGATCAGTGGAGAAAAATCAGGGAGAAACCCAAGTGGAATGTTTTAGAGTAGAGAGCAGTGCTGATGGCATTATTTGATTTCTATTGCTTATGCTGCAACTTGCCAAAAACATGGTGTCTTAAAAATAACACAACTTTATTTTTATTTGATAATTCTAGGGTTCAGAAGTCCAAATGGCTCTGCCGAGGTCTAAAATCAAGAAATGTATTTTGATATTAAGTAGCGTGATTTTGTTCTTCTTTCTCAGAATAGCTGTTAATATATGGGGCTTTTTGTGTTTCCATAAAAAGTTTTGAAACATTTGTTCTACTTCTGTAAAATATGTCATTAGAATTTTGATAGGAATTGAATTGAATCTGTAGATTGTTTCAGGTAGTATGGACATTTTAATGATATTATTTCTTCCCATCCATAAACACAATAATTACCAACAAAATAAAAATGCAAACCCCAGGATAGGAAAACATATTTGCCAATCCATTTGATAAGGTACCAATATCTAAAATTTATAAAGTACTTACAAAACTTACCATGAAAATGAAAGAACAACCCAATTTAAAAACGAACAAAGGTCATGAAAGACATATCTCCAAGGAGGACATATGTATGTTCAATGGACATATGTAAAGATTCTCAACATCACCAATCATCAAAGAAATAAAAATTAAAACCACAATGAAATAAATATTACCTTACACCTGTCAGAATGACTATTACCAATAAATCAGCAAACAAGTGCTGGCAAGGATGTGAAGAAAAAGGAACCCTAATACACTGTTGGTGGGAATGCAGATTGGTGCAGCCACTGTAGAAAGCAGTATGGAGATACCTCAAAAAATTAAAAATGGATTTACCTTTTGACCCAATCCTACTTTTGGGAATATATCTGAAGGAATCCAAGACACTAATTCAAAATAACATAAGCACCCCTATGTTCATTGTAGCATTATTTATAATTGCCAAAATAAGGAAGCAGCTCATGTCCATCAGTAGATGAGTGGATAAAAAAACAAAACAAAACAAAAAAAAACTATGGAACATTTACACAATGGAATACTACATGGCCATACATAAAGTAAACTTTACCCTTTGTGATAATATGGATGGATTTGGAGAACATTATAAGTGAAATAAGAGAAGGACAAATACCATATGATTTCACTGATTAGTGAAATCTAATGGACAAACTAAACTAACAAGAAAAATGGAGGAAGGCTCATAAATGGTGAGCAAGATGATAATTAGTGGTGAGAGGAAGTTAGGGTGTGGAGGGACAGAGCAAAAAGGCAAAAGGACTCAGGGACATGGACAGCAGTGCAGTGATTGTTGGGTGGAAGGAGTATAAAGGCACTAAATGGTAAAGGAACAAACACAATAAGGATTTTAAAAGTAAAATCAAGATGTGAAGAGGGCTTCATTCCTTCTGGAGGCTGTAGAAAAGAATTTGGCTTCTTCATTTTTGTTCTTCTTTTCTGGCTTCTAGATGTCAATTGCATTATTGGCTTATAGCCCCTTATTCTTGCTTACACTGAATCACTCTGACACACTCTTCACTTCACTGCTCTATACTTAAGGACCCTAGTAATTACATTGAATCCAAAGATAACACAGAAATACCTCTTTGTTTAAGTTCAATTAATTAACACACTTAATTTCATCTGTCCCCTTTCCCATGTGATATAAAATAATCAAGATTCCACAGATTACACATGGACATCTTGCAGAAGCCATTATTCTACTTACATCAAGAACTAGATGTAGAAATCAACCTAGTTTATTCATATGATGCCCAAAGGGTGAGTCCTTAGGGCAAACTTGAGCTCAGAACTGATAGGGTTCTTGGCTTAGTCCATGAAAGAATTTAAGATGCAAACCAGGTAAGATGTTAAAACAGAAGCAAGTTTATTGAGCCCAGAGGATAAGCAAGAAAAGCCACTCCACAAAAACAGTAACAGATTCTCCTCACAGAAGAAAGAAGAGATACTCCAACCCTCTAGAGGTTGAACTTATATCTGTGTGCAGTTTCTATGGAAAATTACTTATACGGGGAAATAGAGAATAGAAAACAAATTGAGATTAATTTTAATTTGCCCAAGGTCTATTTTGTGGAGTTCTCTTCTTTTATGGTGTGGGTAAACGATAAGGTATCGTTTAAACGATAAGGGTTGGTGGCTATTAATCAATCTTTGCAGGAATTTGCCTTGTTCTGGAGGCTCCTTATAGTCTCCCTGCATCTTTGGTGAGTCAAGTTCCATCAGACAGCATGGAGCATGCTCCTGACTTAACTGTGTTTAATTTTAGTTAATTTATATAGTGTTCATGCCCATCTCCCATATTACATGAACCTGAGGAATCAAGATTATTTTAGAAACAAAAGCAAAGGAAAAAATCAACAAATGAAATAATGGGTGCCAAGGGAAACAATAATTACTCCAAAAGCACAATTAAAAATATGTATTTAATGTTCTCAGTAAAATATAAGAAAATATTTTAATCATAAAACAAGAATATACTGAAATGAAAAATGAACAACTACAAATTAAAAGGGAGTCTTTCATAATTAAAAATATGACAATCAAATAACAATGGGAAAAAGTTGGATAAAAAAGTTGTGAAATCTCCCAAAAAATAATGTGAATTGACACGGCTATGAAAAATAAAAACCAAGCATGAAGGCAACTGACAGATTAATTCAGGAAAAGCAACCTGTAAAATGGACATTGAGAGAGAGAAATTAGAGAACAGAGAACTTACAGAGGAAGAAATACAGAATAAAGTAACTTTCCTCTGGTTTCCTTCTGTTATTGTTCTTGCACTAACCACCATTTGTGATTTTATATAGAAATCTATTGTTCATTTTTCTATGAATGTAAATTGCTCCCTAATTTAAAACTCTCAGCTAGAATTATGCTTAACACATAATAGAGGTTCAATAAAAATCAATTAGATGAATAAATTTTTACTTAGTAAATTTGTATCTGATGAAAAGAAAACCTCTCTCCATTTTCTTCTTCCCACTTTTCCCACCTTCAGTCGAGATGCATTGCAATTCTATGATGAAGCCAACATTTAGGCTTGCCTTTAGGTTTTGAGAATTCTATTCTGCTATTCATAATATTTAATAGACTCCATGCCTTAAATTTAAGAGACTGGCCTGTGTGTTAAATGTCAAATGAAAACTTGTTTGGATACTGTGGGCGCCCAACTTTTAAGTATGCCTTCAAAGGAGAAATCAAGCCAAAGTTCAGATTTAATCAGTTCTACATTCAGATTTTTAAAAACTTGAAATTTTCTAAGAGCAGATACTTTTTTTTACAATACTGTGAGGGAGAAAGCATGATTTTCTCTCTATAGTTTTAACTTGGCTGAGATTCACCCCTGCTACCCTATAGTACAAAAGATAGATTACCAGAAGAAAAACAGAAGTTTAATAACAAGTAATCTCTGGTATGCATGGGAGATAACCATCAAAACTAAATAATTATCTGAAATGGCACAAGCCATCACCAATTAAGGATAGAAGACTATGTTGGGGTTGGGGGAGACAGTTATGGAAGGATCATAGGAAAAAGCAGAGAAAAAAGGGTAAGGCTATTATGCAAATTTAATTATTTGCCTTTACCATTGACAAGAGATTCTGGAGATTTACTTATCCTGTCCCTAGTACAGAGAAGGAGACATTCATACAAATGGAGATTTTCCTTATAAATATAAATTCCAACAGGTGGGATTGACTTTGCGGGGAATGGATGGGTGGGGAGGTGGACAGAGGGGAGCAAAAAGGAGATGGATGTAATACAACAACAATAAAATTAAATTTAAAAGTAAATAAATAAATAAAAATTCCTCTTACAGAAGGGTAACTTCTATTCAATTTTTAGTACTTCTCCTATGTCTGCTGTGTCTTAAAAATAATTAGATCAAGAAAAACCTTGTGCTAAAGAGACATACTTAGGGTTGGCATATTCTACTCCCCTTACAGTGCAATAATAGGAAACATTATAATACTTCCGAAGTCATTAAAATATTTTCTAAGATTGTCAGAGTTCTGCTTACCATCCTTTATTCCTATTAACTCAAAGTTTTAATAATGAGTATAACTATAAGGTATATGACAAAAGTCTGCACAAATAACAAATATTTTACCTATATTTCTTGAATGCAACACTTGGGATGTTAGAGGAGTGGAAAATGATATAATAGTTTCTGTATTCTCTCCCTTGATATTAGATAAGTATAAAGTATTAAAAAAAACTGTACTCCTCCTCTTTGATCATTGTTTAGCAGGATTGTGTGGTTAATCTAAAGAAGACAAAATACATGTTATTAGTAATCATGATTATTTTTACTTGTTTTAATCAGTATAAATGAGGAATTTGAAAAGATACCAGTTGGGCATGTTATAATTCTAATCTGTATAAGAATTATAGCATAGCTCTACTAATAGAAATCTATTTTATTCTATGTTTCAGGAGCCTTTCAGAAATCTATTTATTTGAACAGCCTTGAAGGAGTTCATAGCAGACCCCTCCAAGATGTGCCTTTTTGACATGTGAATTAGTTTGAGCTAATGGCAGTAAAGATCCTATGGACTCAGGAAAAATTTTGTTTCCTCCTGAAATACCTAAAAATATAAATTAGGGGGCTTGCCCATAATAAAAGTTACCACTAGGCATATATTTCTATGACCTATCTAGTGGACAGTCCTGGTTGATGAACATCTGCTTTTCTTGTCATTCTGAGTGAATTTCTGATCCTCTGAAGCCTCAAAGCCTGGTAGGGTAAAGAACAACTTTTTCTTTTCTGTTTTTAAAATTTTTATTGTTGTTGTATTACATCCATCCCCTTTTTGCTCCCCTCTGTCCCCCTCCCCACCCACCCATTCCCCCCAAAGTCAATCCCACCTGTTGTCCATGTCCATGGTTCCTTTATACTAGGTTCTTGTCTAACTAAGCTGCTCCCCTTCCTTGCCTCTTCCTCCCCACTCCCCCCAACCCCCTTTCCCGTGACCACTGAAGGCCTATTCACTGTATTCATATATCTGGTCCTGTTTTGCTTGTTGTTAGTTTAAGAACAACTTTTTCTCTACACTTCCAGGTTCTTCTGGCTTATCTAATAAATAAATTGGCATAAGAGATTAACAAGAGAAAAATAAATATTCAATTATGTATATATGCAGGAGCACATCAGATTCATAAACAAGTCAGAGATTCCAATATATGAGCAGTTCAGACAGAGAAAGTTAAAATGAGATGTACATGATGTTCTAGGATAAGAAAGAAGTAAGTTATCTTGAGACTTCAGAAAGGAGGAAGGTCATTCTCAGGATAAGAAGAAGAACCAACATTCAGTAGTTAGATGTTTGCCTTGCCCTATGCATACATCATAAAAATTTACCTCTGGTAGTAACTCATATTATAGGCAAAGCCCTCAATTTACATTCTGTTAGGTATATAAAGGAGGGGGTAGATGTTTCTTCTGAGTCCGTAAGATCCCAATTTCCTTCAGCTCAAAATAATTTTCATACCAATGTGGCACAGCCTGGGGTGGCCTGTTCTGAATCTCTTCAGTATTTTACCTTATTTTTTAGCTCAGAATGCCAGATGCATTTCATTTTACTTTTTTCTCCAAACCTCTCATATATGTGGGGTTCCTATACATATTTGTGTAGTTAAATTTGGTTATTTCTTTCTTATTAATTTGTTTTGTATAGGTTTAATTATTAGATCAGTGAAAAGAACTTAGAAAAGTAGAGTAAAATTTCTCTCTCCTCCAAACCTTCCTCTTATTAGAATAAATACCTCACTCTGGAACAATAGCTTATATTAAACATCTATAACTCTTCAAAACACACTTCTAAATTCTGCCTCATTCTGTCTACTAATATTTAATTCTTATTTACTAATATTTCCAATCTTAATCAAGACCCTTAAACCAGACCCTAAATCATTTATTAAAATCTTACCTTTGCCCTCAGTTCAAGGCACTACTCAATATTCTCCCAAGGTAAGATCTTAGATTTGCCTTATCAACAATTTTTGCAGTTTTTCCATTGAGTCAGCATTTTGATAATTCAAAAGAAATTGCCAATAATCATACTATAAAATAAAATTTTACTATTAGAAGTATTTTATTCTTATGAAATCAGCTGCTTCATATTTACTTAAGTATAGATTTATTATGTATCACCCTTGTACAAAAAGGAAAATATGAGTGAAGAAAATAGGATAATGTATTCTTAAATCACTTTACATTGCTGCATCTAGTTCTCAGGTATGTAACACTATAAATAATACATTTCTTAGATTTGAAAAACAAAATGTCTTCCTGAAAATCTCATTTGAAAATCTATCTCTTAGTCATAAGACATTAATTAATCTTATAAAACCCCCCAGAAGATAGATATCTTATTTTGCTCAAAGAAATTCATTCATGCTGACAGAGCCTTGAGTCTAGGACAGGAATTCATGATGGTAGGGTCCATATTTTCCAAAGCCTTTTACGGAAGACTTGAACTGTTAGTTTCTCTGAATTGTGAGGCTGGTATATCCCACCATGCTTCCCCTAGCCTATTAACTCCTGTGATAGTTCCTTTAACAGCCAGGAGCTAACAGAAGGAGAGGAGAAGCAATGATAAGCAGAGAGATTTGAATGACTTTTCTTGTAAATCATTATCTTATAGCACAATAAGCTGATGAGATTTTACAGGAATAGTCAGGGAACACTAGGAGGTACTGGCCCTGGCTGGTGGCACAGTGGATAAGGTGCCAGCCTGCAAACCCAAAGGTTGCTGGTTCGATCCCCAGCCAGGGCACATAACCAGGTTGCAAGCCAGGTCTCCAGCCAGGTCCGTAGCTGGAGGCAGGTGAAAAACAACCATACATTGCTGTCGCTCTCCCTCTCTGCCTCTCTCTACCTTCCCTGCTCTCTAAAAATAATAAATAAAATCTTAAAAAAACAAAAAACAAAAAACAGAGGAGGTACCTTTCGTCAGGGGCATTAAATAAAATATAAATTACCTGGTGATTTCTCATCTTTCTCTGTCTCCTCCCTTCCATAAAAGTAATTTGAAATGATACCTTCTTTCTTTCTTTCTTGGCATCACATTTAGAAAAAGCCTTTAGAAGTGTAGTTTTTGTTATTTGAAAGTCTGAATAAGTTCCTGGACTTAGGATTTGGTAATGGCCTATTCAGTGCTGCCTGGGGGGATGATGATTGCATTATGAGTCAGAAGTGACTGCAAGTTGTAAATATTAAAACACAAGGCTGCAGTTCTACTTCAAAAAATGCAAGGATGAAGGCCCTGGCTGGTGGCACAGTGGATAAGGTACCATCCTTCAAACCAAAAGTTGCTGGTTCTATTCCCAGCCAAGGTACGTAACCCGGATGTAAGCCAGGTCTCCAGGTCTGTAGCTGGAGGAAGGTGAAAGGGAACCATACATTGATGCTTCTCTCCCTCTCTGCCTCTCTCCCTTCCCCTCTCTCTAAAAATAATAAATAAAATCTTTTAAAATATGCAAGGATGACCCAGAATTAAGCTGAATATCTTTTTCACAACTGTGCGTTTTTTGAAACATGTATTTAATATATTTTTGAACATTGTGTTTTATAACATTTGTGCTTTGATGATTTAATTCAATAATTCTGCATCACTAGGCAGAGACTGGAAGGAAAAGCTTCAGTGTTAAGCCTGTGTCCATTTGTAGTCACTTTGCTCCTCTTTTAGGAAGAATAAACTAGAACATTGGAGAAGAGAGAGAGAGGAGATAACCTTGTATAACCTGCAAAAGGATAAACATTTTCTGGCTAGGCCTTTAAAGTACACCATATTCCCTTTTTAAATACCATTATAGAAGTACATATAAAAAGAGGAAACTAGAGTATTATTTAAAGATTTTTGTTTGTTTGTTTTTCTCTATCTTACCATTGGAGTTTCCCTTAAGCATGGGTGTGGAGGCTTCCTTCCCTTGAAGGTCTTTAACAGAGAAATCAGAATTTTCCTATTCAAAATATATAATTTCTTTTGGAAACACAAACACAAAAATATATAGCTGTGTTAGAGAGAAGTATTCGCTGATCCAAGGAAATTATTAACCAGGAAACCAGGAAATTATTAACTATGTCACCATTCCTCATTTCTCCCAGCATGCCATAACTTTTTTGTGGTTGATCCTTAAATATGTTAAAGGTGATCTCTACCCCTGGCTGGTGGCACAGTGATATACTTCTTTAGAACTAAGTAGTTCACAGAAGATGCAAGAGGAGGGAAGAAGTCAGCAGCCAAGTGGGAGAAGTGAACATAATAAATATAGCCTCATTGGAATGGATTCCAAAAGAGGGTAATGACTGAGTGAAGAAAGAAGCAGTAGCCATATAATGGAGAGAGAGAGAGAGAGAGAGAGAGAGAGAGAGAGAGAGAGAGAGAGAGAGAGAGGTGGGGGGGAGGGAGAGGGAGGGAGAGAGAGAGAGGATGATGAAGGGGAGAAAAAGTACTATTTAGAAAGGCTAAAAGAAAATTCAAATGCTAATGATCTGCAGTAAAGAGAGTAAAGTTGTAGAAATATATAATTTCAATAGAGTCGGTACAGAGTGTAATGATATGTCCTCCAGTCACCACAAGAAAAGACAAAAAATGACCATATTAAAGAGGACATGAGAATACACCTGAGACAATGACCTTTATTGGAAGGCTTGAATAGATACATTTTTTCTGTTGTTTGTTTTGTTTTCTTTGCTTTGATCTGCTTGTTCCTCCTTGAAAGGACTCCTCTACTTTTTAAAGTGATACAAGTTTTAGCCTATTCATTTAGTTTGGGGTTGACCATACCTCTCCTAAATTCCCCAAATTGATGCAGTTGCAGCCCTTTAAACCTTCTATGTCCCTGGCTGCATTAAATGATTCAGGATTTATACATGACTTAAGCCAGAGGTTTCCAGAGGTCTTAAGCTATTAACAAAGACAATTTTTTTCCTCCAGGTTCTCTAAGATAGAAACATTTTAGATAATTGATCAATATTATGTGAGCCACTTGGAAAATATGTGAGTAATAGAAAAAAGGCAGGGGTTGGATATCATTATTTGTAAACTTTTATTTATACCTGACCTAGTTCTACTCAGAAATTCAGTTATCTGAGCTAATCTATTCTTGCTCACTCAAATTGAGATAGCACAGATTCAGCTCTTGTGTTCACAGGGGAAGGTGTACTGACTTAATGTTTTTATTTGTGATTAATGATAAAAAGTATTGATGAGGAAGTTAGATCTGTCTCTAGAAATCCATTTAAATAATGGACATTTTATTTTCTTCTTCAAAGCCTCATTCCAGAATTTACATTTTGTTTTAATGTTTACAATCCAAAAAAATTTCTCTTTAATGCTACTTTTAAACTCCTATCTGGCCTTTTTCCAGTTGTATGTTTATACACACACATGCCACATGCACATAACACATGTACACACAACACCTCCTCAGATTTGTCTACATAAAATTTCTTCAATTAAGAACTTCTTGTTCACTTTTACCCACTCCAATTTGGCTTACATAATAAGAACTAAACTAAAATCCCTCCATGAAAGCAATGGAACCTAACATGTTGACAAACCAATAGTCAGTTTAATAATTAGATTTTCCTCTTAACCTCTCAGGAACATCCAAAATAGTTTTCCGTATTTTTCTTAGATGTAAACTTTCACAGTGAACTTTCTATGTATCAGACACATTCTAAAAGCTTTAAACATGTTAGTTCACTTAATCCTCCTAACACTCTTAGGTTTGTAAGATTATCATCACTATTTTACAAGAGAGGAAGTATCACAAAAAAAATAAGTGATATTTTCATGACTATCCATATAACTGGTGGAAAATGGTTTAGAACCCAATTATTTTGGTCACAGTCCATCTTCTTAAACTCTATATTACACCGTCTTCTCACTTAATTTATACTAAGTTTCTAGATATATATTATTTTCCTAGTATCTGGCATGTTAGAAATTCTTGATTTTATAAATCAGATATTTCTTTGTTCATTTGTTTCTTTCTTTTTTGGTCCTTCTTTCCTGCAGTTGGTTTCTGAATTTCAGAATGCTCCTGAGTTCAGTTTGAGTCACTCTTTTCTGTAGAATCTCCTCAGTCAGTATCATCTAGTTGTACATTTAGAAAATTAACAGTTTACTATTGATAGCCAAATCTATGTCACCATTCCTTATTTCTCCCAGCATGCCATAACTTTTTTGTTGTTGATCCTTAAATATGTTAAAGGTGATCTCTACCCCTGGCTGGTGGCACAGTGGTTAAGGTGCCAGCCTGCGAACCCAAAGGTCACTGGTTCAATTCCCCAGCCAAGGCACATAACCAGGTTGCAAGCCAGGTCTCCAGCCATGTGCATAGCTGGAGGCAGGTGAAGGGCAACCATACATGGATGTCTCTCTCCCTCTCTGCCTCTCTCTCTCTTCACCCCTCTCTAAAAAAATAATAAATAAAAAAATATTTAGAAAATAGTGGTCTCTGGCCAGAGTCTTCGTACTTTCCATTTTCCTCTTTGGATAGCATTTACTCATCTTTCAGGCCCCTGCTCAAATGCTACCTCCTCAGAGATGCTTCCTGCAGCATTCTAATTACTCTTTATCAGTGAAACCTGTTTATTTTCTTCTTAGACTCACACACTTTGTTATTACATTGTTTACTTATTTATAGTTTATTACTGTCTTTTAAACACAAGAATGAGCGCTCCATGGGGTAGACCCTGTCTTTCTTTTTCATAGCTTTATCTCCTTCTCTTTGAATAATACCCACCATAAACATAATTACTTTGTAATCAGTCTATGAATAAGAAGTATTTTATAAATTTAATTTATTAACTTTCACAATAGGTCTCTGAGACAGGGACTGAGCTTCTGATAACTTTTTTTAAATTTTATTTTACGTATTTATTTCGACAAGGCACAGATCTCATGAGTTAAAGCTAGTACAACTCTTACCCACTTAATGGTTTTATTCCCAACTGAGGTTTATATATTTTGAATCTGTTTAAATAGATAATTTGGCAGTTTGATGGGGGTAAGTGTGACACTGTAGAGTATATGGAACCTAACTTTCCTTGAGTTTTCCAATTTTCTGTGGTATTTCTTTCTTTTAAATATCCAAAATAATAAGACAAGCAAAAGCAAAATTTCATATCTAGCATACTGCAAGAATAAAAACCATAGTAACAAAATAACAATAATATTAATGATAGCTAACACATACATAGTGTTAACCAATGACCAAGCATTATTCTAAGAACTATGTGTGTTTAAATAATCATTCAATTACATCCTGTCTCTCCCAAACATTTCAAGGACTTCATGGAAAGTGTCACTATATCTTTTGTGTCACTTACTGCATTTTATTTTGTTTCTTCTGTTTTTCTTCCTCCTCCTTAAGATCCAGCCACACATTTTTCTAGTGGTTTCCATATTATTTCTCTAAAGCAGTGGTATATTTTCCATAGTATTTCTTCAAATGTATAAGAGAAAGCTGTAACATTGGAATAAATTTCACAAAGGTTCTGGAACACTTGGAAGGCAATTTAGAAAAGAAAAAAATAGTTATTAGATATATTACTGCTCTAAACTCCATTAGCTAAAATACATGATAGAGTTCTCTCTCTTCTATGCTGGTAGTTCACGTCTCTATTTGTTTCAGCTTTGGGGGTTTAATTTACAAGTGACATTTGAGTAAATTGAAACATACGACAGGTAATTGTGTATGGATTTTGACTGGTTATTTCATGTCACTATTTAACAGAATGGAAAAAAATTGCAACAAGGATACAAGGTGTTGGGCTTGCTTTGTCTGTTAAATTCAGCAAGAGACTCCAATCTTGTGGGAAAATATCTTGCTTAGAATTTAGAAAAAAAATGTTCAGTTATATGGATTGGGATATCTTGTTGAGTGGTGTATAGCCAATGCATAATTACCCCAGCAACCTTGGGTCTTCATAAGATTAAGTTCAATATTGTTACTATATCACATGTCATTCACTTGAGTTGTACTAAATTTAATAAGGTTGGACATGGAAGTCCAAGCATGAGAAGCTTAAACCAGTGTCTTAAAAAAAAGAGTAATTTGTGACCTTTCACTCTTTTATTTCTCATCCAAGAAATCCCCTTGATACAATAGATTATGGCTAGTCTACTTTTCCAAAAGGACATAGTCATCTTAATCACAAATATACACCCCTTCCAACTATTTGTCTCATAGCTTGGATCATTTCTTATCACTTCTTGAGCCAATAAGTAAACAACACCCTAGGACAAACAACATAATACTGGTCATTAATTTGTATTTACATAGGCTGATTTGTGAATCTTAGAGACCTACTGTTCATTCTGTATAGATTTGTTCTGTGGTGAAAAATGTAAGTTAGCTGTTAGGAAATAAAAAAGAGTCAGCTTTAGAGAAGTTTAGGTGATTTTTGTAAGATTATTTAAAATGTGATATTGACTCACAAATTATAATGGATTTTATAATCTTCAACTTAAGCTGAAAACAAATGTTGACACATTAAATGTAAATGAAATCCTGAGGAATCTTCATAACTGTTTAGAATTATTACATTTTTCACACTAAGAACCACATTTAACTATGCTCAGCCACCAGAGGGATAGAATAGCTAAACACAATGGCAGCACCTGAACCAAGCCATCCTCTCACACTGGCTACAGTAAATACTTGTAGGTTTATGTTTGAGGAAAGTGTGTCATTTTTTTAAAAGATTTTATTTAGTATTTTCAGAGAGAGGGGAAAGAAGAGATGCAGAGAGGGAGAGAAACATCAATGTATGGTTGCCTTTCACCTGCCTCTAGCTACAGACCTGGCTGGAGACCTGGCTTGCAACCTGGTTATGTGCCCTGGCTGGGAATCAAACCAGCAACCTTTGGGTTTGCAGGCCGGCACCTTATCCACTGAGCCACCAGCCAGAGCTTAAGTGTGTCATTTTTTTATAGAATTAAAAACTTTAGGTAAACCAAGGCTTTAGAAATAGAAATTAAAAATAATTTGAAGTAACTTTTGGAAAATGATTAAGCTTATTAGTAATAACACTAAATAAATAGCTCCTGAAAGACTAAGCTACACATAGTTAGTATGTCAAGTGGAAAGTATGCAACCTTGTTATCAAATCTGATTTATGCATTTATTTGATTTATTCTATTCATTGATTAATAAACTTTGCTCTTCCAATTATTTTTGCAATAATTTAATGAGTTCTTTTTATAGTTAAATTTTCAGGTTAGAGTTAATTTATGTTGAAGTGTTTAAATTTAGTGTAGACTTTTCTTTGTAATTATAGTTTAGACTTTTAAAAGAAGTTCAGATCATGAATATTGTCATTTTAAAATATTAATTCTGACTAATTCTCACACACCTTTGAGGCAAAGATACAGACTTTATTTTTTATGCATTCATTTATTCACTCAAAAATCTTAGGAGATGTGTACTAGATTAAACTTCCATGTTGCTCTTCCTGAGAGATCAAAGAGTTGGTAATCCCTTCCTTAAAGGAATTTATTTAAATCAAAAACTGTGGTGTGGATTGAGCAAGCTCACTGAATTTGAATGAGTTTAAAAATTTTTAATGATATATAAGTCTGTGATGTGGTGAAGTTAATATTTACTGGGAAACAAATGGAATATATTTATGATGCTAAGATTTGTATGTACCCAAAGGCTTAGAACTGTTGAAGGCTCTGGAAGATAGCCAGTTTGGTATTTCAAACTAAGTTGACTTCAGCTGCTAAAGAAAAGTAATCTTGTATATAATGTCACATAGTTAAATTCTATACTTTATACATTCTTAAAATGATTTTATTTAGTTTTAGAGACAGGGGAAGGGAGGTAGAAAGAGAAAGCAAGAAACATCAATGTTTGAGAAAAAACATTGATGCATTTGCTACACACCCTGAGGAACACACAACCCAGGCATGTGCCCTTACAGGGAATCAATCCTGCAACATTTTTGCTTTGCAGAATGACATCTAACCAACTGAGCCACACCAATCAGGGCTATAATTTATAAATTTTAATATATATTAATTTATCTAAGAAAACAATAAACCTATTCAGCATTCCTTAGGATAAAGATATTTAAATCAAAATAGCTCATTCAGGAATTTAGATATATGACTTCTAACATTATAGCCTGAAAGCAAGAATACAGAAAATGTTTCCACATTTTTCTTGATCAGGTAATAAAAATGGTGTTCCACTTTGTATATGTTAAATACAGCAAACAAAAAACAGCCATGACTTTAATATGTATCTTATTAAATTAGCTTGTCTACTTCCACATTATTAATATTTACTTATTTATTACTGACAGTCTTTGTAGCTTTGTGATAAACCTTCTTTCAGCTTTATATTTATTGATGACCTAAACATCAGCAATTTCAGTTCTAGGTCTGAAGAGAGAAAATAGATAACTATTAAAATATACTGTAGCAATTAACTCCATTTGTCTTCTTTCTCAAAACTCTCAGGAAAAAAAAAAAAGAAAGAAAGAAAAAAGGATTCAGGCCCTGGCTGGTGGCACAGTGGATTGGCGCCAGTCTGTGAGCACAAAAGTTGCTGGTTCGATTCCCCAGCCAGGGCACATAACCAGGTTGCAAGCCAGGTCTCCAGCCAGGTCTGTAGCTGGAGGCAGGTGAAAGGCAACCATACATTGATGTCTCTCTCCCTCTCTGCCTCTCTCCCTTCCCCTCCCTCTAAAAATAATAAATAAAAACTTTAAAAAAGTACTCTCTACACCACTTTTCACCACAATTACAGAAAAGGGAGATCAGAACTCTGGGGAAGGAAGGGTAGGAATTGTGATTGTGTTTCTTCATTTGTAAAATCAGGTTTATAATAATGCTTAGCTAAGAACATTTCCAATAATGGTAAAGTCAAACATACTTACTATAGGATATGACATATAATGTGCTTGAATCTGTATCAATTAAAAGAAAAATGGAGTGTTGAAATTGGATAGCAAAGAAATAGTCACTTTTTGAAAGGAACATTGGGAAAAGAAAATTTGATGAATCTCATCACTAGAGTTTGGTCTTGTCTCTGGTGTGTAGACTCTACTTTAAATCAAAGGATGATACAAATCCAGGAGCATTTGATTATCACAGTGTAATATGCTAGATCTGATGATTTATGACAAAAAGCCATGAGGCTTTTTTTTCAAATCTGAGTTGAGCACCTCCCTTCATCGAATGGAGAAATGATGTCAAAAGTGCATAAGGTCACCACTACAAAAAGGATTCTACTGCCTTATACAAAGTCTTTTTGCTTGGCAATAGCAAAATATATAATCCTGTGATAGAAAAGAAAATTGGCTTGTTTTCCTCAGAACTTATGTGGATATAAATGGTCACGGCTTGACTCTAAGACCATTCTGGACCTAATTCAAGATCTCAAGTAGGAATAAATGTCATCCAGTGCTGAAATACTGTAAAAGTGATTTGATTCAGTGTTTGCAGATGGTCCTCATTTTATGGTGGTTAGATTTACAATTTTTAAATTTTATGATATTGCAAGAGCTATACACATTCAGAAGAAACCATACTTTGCATGTTGATCTTCTGTTGGTCTAGCATTATGCAGTGTGGATACTTTCTTGTGATGCTGGGCAGCAACCCTGAGCCTTAGCCCCCAGTCAAGCAGGTGATCACAATAATAAATAATTGGTTCTCCATAGTGTATGGTGTTTGATGATTTTGTTCCACTGTGAACTAATGCAAGTGTTGTGAGCATGTTTAAGATAGGCTAGTCTAAGCTACGATGTTTGGCAGTATAAGTGTATTAAATGCAGCTTGACATTATATTTTCAATTTACAATGAAACCTTATCATCGAGAAGCATCTGTTTTTATAAATATAGCAGAAAATTTGTATACCTCCTCTAAAAATTATCAGATATTTAGTCCTTTCAGCCATGATACCATACCATTTATTT
The DNA here is from genome assembly GCA_004026585.1 of Noctilio leporinus. NCBI lineage: Eukaryota > Metazoa > Chordata > Mammalia > Chiroptera > Noctilionidae > Noctilio > Noctilio leporinus. The sequence continues at coordinate 108,876 of PVIW01001614.1, read as the reverse complement.
ACATTGTTATAATATGGGACTAATATCATGTAGTAAAATTTGGAAAAATATGGATTATCTAATAAAAAATCTTAAGCTTAAACCTCAAAAATACAATGGAAATATTTATTTCATTCTAATACGAAATTAGAAGTTGGATAATATGTTTTTTTTTTAAAAGATTGCTCTTCTAATTCATTGTTTGTATTTATTCCAATATATTTTGTTATAATTTTCTCATTTCCCAGACTAAAGAATAATCAAAACCCACTGAAATTGTTAAATGTCTTGATATCAAGCTATATAACAGTTGTTAATATTGATGATCAATTAGAAAACCTGTTTTTGTTTTATTAAAGAAGTTACTAGTTATTCACACATATAATAAACATTGCTGTCCAGCACCAAGTCTCTCTTTATGCTCTGCAATATATGTGAACACTCATATAATCTAAAAGTGATTGGGACTTTAAAATCCAGAGAGTCTAAAGTTGTGATATATTCTGTTCATTCTTTATACTTTACACTCATTTATGATATCTATATAAGTCAATATTTTTAGATCAGAGAAGAAGCATCAGTTGACTCAAATAATTAGCCCATCAGATCAATGAATCATCCAACATATTAAATACTGAATTAAAAATGTGCATCTGGTTAACTGTTCTATAGAACTGAATGAAATATTCTATGTTTTGAAGATAAGTTAGATGCAGCAATGTAAAACAAATTGTATTGTTTGCTACTTAAAAAATTATTTTATAATTAAAATAGGGTGATTTCAGTATTGGAAGTGAGGCTTTATCAGACAAATAAACAAAAGTAAATTCTCAAATCTCTTCTTAGAGACAAGAATAGTTAGGACCTAGACTGTTACTGCAAAGTCAAAAGGCAAGGCTGCATGCTAGGGAAGCTGTTAATTTGATAACACACATGGGAAACACTCTGCACCTTCAATTTCTAAGATTGTGGAATAATCTGCTGGCACACATGTGGACTTTTGACTTCAGGCATACTGAAACAAAAATGAGTAGTTACAATAAATAATCCTTAGCTGATGTGTAAGGCTGAGCAGTCAAGTGCATCAAACATGAGACATGCTGAAATGGCAGGAAAGGAAAACAAGTAAACAAATAGGAATCAAGGTGATAACAGTAAGCTGGGTGGAGCGTTTCCCAAGTAAGGAATAAGCTTCTCAGACCTCTGCTGAGGAAACTTCTCAGAGTAATAGTTCCTGTGAGCTCAGATTTCCAGTGAAACTATAGCTCCAAGAGTTTTCCTTCGTATGGCCCTCTGGCTCCTTATGCCAATTTGAATTAATAATGTAAATAATAGCGAACACTTCATGCATCATTTTCATTCACACAATATCGCTGTATCATGTAGTCTGGTATTATGCTTATTTTACAGATAAATTAAAACTCAGAAAGCTTTGACAATGTGTCCAAAGTCCCACAGCAGTTAAGTTGTGGAGATCAGGTCAAATCCAGGTGCAATGGGTTCAGGGCTTCTGCTCCAACACTCCATGTTATGCTTCCTTCCTTTACCCTCCAAATTCCAGGTGCAGCTCACTTCAACTGGAGTTAGAAGGAAGATTATCAGGAAGCAGCATGGGATTCATTCTCAATGAATCATCTTAATTTGGACAAATGCGAACATTTTGTATATGTTCTGTGAAAATAATACACAATTTAAAATCAGAAGCTCAAAGTATATGCCTCCAACACTTATCAACAGTGTTGCTTTCAGCAAAGTTTCTTGATGTTTTGAAGCCTGGATTTCCACATTTATAATATAAAAATAATGTTCATCCTAAATAGTAATATTTAAAAGTAGTATTAAATGAAATAGAGTATAAAAAATATTTATAAGCATATAAATTATTTGATATAAGCTATCAAGTAGACCATACTCTATGACTATTTGGATCTCCATACAAAAATTAAAAGGGAAATTGACTGAATTAGTGTACTCTTAAAAGAAAACAAAGGTTGCATCTTATATGCTAGATCAAGAAAGTTCTAAATAAATTTCCACTTAAAAAACTTTTTAAAACTCCAATGAGATGTCATGCTTACAAATGTCATTTGGCTCATGACAAGTGGAACATAATTCTTCAATATAATTAACCCTGAATTTGTATTTTCTTGGATTGTCACACTGAGCAGTTAACATATCCTCCCTATTTGCATATCTTCCTTTGTGAACTGAATGAGGTATGCCCAGAAGAATCCAACCATGTAATATGAAAAATAGAGACCTTTATTGAAGAAGGTACAAGGTACAAGAAACATTGTACATAAGACAATCACATCCCAGTCCCCTTCAAAGTAGGCACCTCTCACAAGTTCTCTCAATTGTCATCAGCTACCCTGCAGCATTTTCCTGAATCTCACCAGAGGCATGAAATCTCCTCCCTTTCAAAGGTGAGTTTAGTTTTGGGAAAAGCTAGAAGTTTCAGGGTACCAAATCTGAGCTTTGGGGGGTGGGGGCTAAGTTACTTGTCTAAGTTTATGTTTAACTAAAAAGCTCTGCATGAGATGTGATGCATAAGCAGGTGTGTTGTTGTGATGAAGCTACCAATCACTGTGGCCTTCTGAATAATGTCTGAATAGTTTCCATGGAAACATGTTCAAGCTTAACATAAAATTTGATGCAGATTCATCGTCCTACTCACTCAGTCATTTTGAATGTGATGGCCACACAGTACACAGGCTCACTCAACAGCATCTACCACCCCCACAGACTAGTATAGTGAAGTCATTGTTCACACATACACATTCCAGTCCACTACTCTTGGCTGCCAGGTTACATTGATGCTGTGCAAACTTTTCTCATTATAGTCAAAACGGCTAGAATTTTTTTGGGCAGACCTTGTATGTTCAAGTGTTTTGCACCCATTTTTATTGAGTTATATATTTTTATGGAGTTAAGTATTTTTATTGATTTGTAGATTTTATATATGACATAGATGTATTTTCTATCATATATTAATGATTTCTGGTATGAGTCATGTTTTCTCTCTTTTGTCATATTTATGTAGTACAAATATTTTTCTCTCAGTCTGTGCTTGTCTTTTTGATGGTGTCTTTTGATTAAAGTTCTTTTTGTAGTTGAAATTGATTAATTATTACTGTTAATGATGTGCACTTTTATGTCCTTAGAAGTCTTTGTTTACCTGTAGGTCATAGAAAATTCTTTTGTAGAAGCTTATAAATTTTTATATTGTGTATGGTATCAAGTATTCAGATTTATCTTCTACTTTTCCATATATACTTCTAGTAATTCCAAAACCATTAAAGGTTCCTTTTTCCTCATCAGAATCTACTCTGTTTATGGCAACTTTACTCCTCCTTTACTGTGCAGTCAACAGATGCTCCCTATCCTGCATGGCAACAGACGATGGCATTGCTCTCTGTAATTTAGCCCTTTCAGACATCATTCGTGTCTGACTCTCTGAAAGCCTTAAAATAATGAACATTTTACTTATGTATTTTTGTTACTTTTGTTAGCTGTTACAGTGAAACTGATATTTAAAAATGTATGAATGCATTTTTGAAAGTTTTATTTTTAATATTTTCCCAATGTTAAGATAACCACAGTCAGGTGTCAGGGTGTCTGTTCTACCATATCACTGGAAACAGAAGGCTGTCTCACTCCCTCTGACACCGTGACCATATAGACTCTCGCCTACCACCTCATGCCCTGATCCTTGGAAACTGAGGCCTTCAATAGGTGACCAAATAGCACCTGGATGCTGTCTGGGCATTGGTGACATAGGTGATAAAACACTGAATGCTTTGTTTCCTCAAGCGTTTTTTTATTGTTGTTGTTGGTAGATTATTGTGTGTGTGTGTGTGTGTGTGTGTGTGTGTGTGTGTATGTGTGTGTTCATAGAGGACATAAAATTATTCATTTCCTTTACTCCTAGGAAAAGTAGCCCAAGTAATAGCTTGAACCTAGAGATGGCTTATGCATAGTTCCAAAATTACCTTGTATCTAATTTTCCAGAAAGGTGAAAACAAAGTATTATCCAGTGAGCTAAATTCTCAGCAGGGTAACAAAATTTTACATGGGTTGCCATGGTAATTCCATTCCTGTATGCAATTCTCACTCAGTTTAATGGCATTTGGACTGAGTAATGAAATGGAAGGAAAGTTCTGATGATTTTACTTGTCTCAAAAATACCCACAATTAGAAGTGTACATATGTCGTTCCTTCCTTTTACCTTTACCTCATTTTTTCCTTTCTCCAAGGCTACTACTTTCACAACTAGTATGACAGTTCTAGTGGATGTATCCATTTAAATACCTTCACATCAAGGCTAATAGCAGGCAAGGATACTCTATTGACAGATTTAGATTCCTAAATGCTGATCATTCATGGACCACATTTTACTTTGAGAGGACTATGGACAATTATACTATGCAATGGCTGTATTTCATGTCATAATTAAAATGTTAACCTGCTCTTTACCTTGAGCATCTGGGCTCACACAGTAGACAACTATACTTAAACTAAATAATGCTTTCAGTTTTTTTCCTGAGTATCAGCATCACCTATGCAGTTACACATATATGCTATCTATCTATTTATCTATCTATCTATCTATCTATCTATCATCTATCTATGTATTGCTTCCTTGAGGTAATGTAGTATCATATGTATTAGAGAAATGTGCCACAGATGGTTATGTTTTAGTATGTGTGAAAATATGAGAAAACCAAATGACCACTCCAACACACTTCAGAGAATGCTGAAATGCTGAAACAAAAATTTAGGTTACTATCTATGTGTGGGCTTGGCTTGGTCTTTTCTTTCCAACACACATTATTTTATTCACAAACATATGTAATGATTCCACACATGCCTGTAATGTTGCTGCAAAGATCCACAGAAACATATCTGTAAAAATTAACAAATGCATTTTCTTATTATTGTAAGTGGATACTGTACTGTGCACAACCATATTTTTTTGCACTTCCTAACACTCAAATCCTCAAATATTTTTGTGGAAGAATTTTTCCTGCAGTTGAACAAGTAAGTGAGAGTGAAGGGTTCTGCCAACGAGACATCTAACATACACAGAGGAAAATAATCCCCATAAGGGCTGCATTATGAAAGGGTACTACTTACAGGGTTTCTATAACACTGTCAGTATTATAGTCTTCACCAAAATTATCAGTTTGGATTTGCTTCAGTCATCTATATTTTACTGACTAGAGAGTTCCTTTAATTATAATTATATAAGTAACTAAAAGCTTAATTGATGACAGTTAAATACATACCAAGGAATGAGAAACATACAAATGTAATTCTAGAATTAATTCTAAATATGTTTAACAAATTTTTAAATACTCCATGATTTTTTATATAAAGTTCTAGTCTCCTTTCTTTCATGAACCAATAGAACATTACCAGAGTTGTTAAAGGGAGATTTTCTTTCTTTCCTTTTTTTTTTTTTTTTTTTTTGTTATGTGTTGATTTTCTGGTTCAGTCCCCATTTCTTTCATATTTCACTTATTTATTTTCCAGATTATTCTCATAACATTAGGTATACTCTGTAATAGATTGTGTTCTTTTCTCAGGGCCCTTATTCTATTTGAGAAAGATGATCTGTTATTTATTGTAAATTTCTATAAAGATCTCCTTTCAATATGCTCTATAAAATATCTACTGGTTATTTGGTAACTGTAGAAAGTGATTTTTCTCTTCTTGCATTGCTCAATTTTTCTTTGTTTTCTGTGCTATGTTGAGATACAATATATTCTGTTCCTTGTGTCCAGGAAAGTCACCAACTCATTTGTGCCTAAGCTGAAAAAAATCGACCATTACATTTTTTAAGCATCAAAGTAGTATCCTTTGATAGCATGTTTTGGACTGATTTTCAATTTAGTTATACCCACCATAGTGTGAGTAATAGCACCTCCTGGAAACAAATCAAGGAATGAACAAGCTTACAATTCCGATGGTCAATGAAAGACTTGAAGATAGATATAGGTATCTGTCTCAACATTTTTACCTTTCCCCATTCTTAAATTTAGTTTTACTTTCTGCTTTTTAAAGCTTTATTCAAAAAGCTCAGGAGCAAGTTTGCTGCTGGTTACTATAACATTCTCTTTTACTTTTTTCCAAAATATTCTAACGTATCTTGTGATGATCTACACCTTTCTTTAATTTTATGTTGAAGTTTTATATTTAATGATATTTAAATTCACATTGCATCTTGATCCATTATACATTTTAAGCTAAATTTGATAAAGTAAAATAGATGATTGAGGCACATGTAGAATAAATAGTATTTGGTGCTTCTTATACCCAGTAAATGCAGAGATAGTTTGAGAAACACTAGTTTTCAGATTACAGCCTGGCTTTTATCTTGTTTTCAATAGCATTTGCGCTCTTTCTACAGTCAATCCTTGTAAATACTTTTCTCTCGGTCCTAGTTTGCCTGTCTGACCTTGAGTGTCATCTTATTTTTGTGTGCATTATCACTATAATCACTTTCATGCTATTTTTTAAGGACATCTTTTATACTTTTTTTCAGAATCCCCATGATTCACTCAGCCCAGAGGTGGATTCATCTACTTATGATATTTAATTAACTTTATTGGTATTTTTTTTTAACACATTAGGCTATTAACACTTATTATTATACATCATCTCTCTGGTTGGATTGTGTGATCCTAAAGGAAAGGCCGGATTTGTACATAGTTTATTTTTTACACCTAGATTACTTAGTGAAGAATAAGAACTGCCTACATCTTTATTTTATAAGTGGAGGTAAATATAGTTTGTTCTGGGAGAAATTATTTCAGTAGTGGGTTTCTTTCCTAGCAATAGTGGAATTACCAAGATGATAGTGTATTTCTATAGGGTATTTCTTTATTCCTTTCCTTATTTAATCAATATATATTTCTAAAATATCCATAGGATACCAGGCACTGTTCTAGATACTAGACTTAATATGTATGAACAGACTGATGAAGTCCCTACTTTGACAGATGGCAACAGGGGCTTGGTGGGGAAGATAAAATCATATGTATCAGAGGCCTGTCCAGAAAAAGTCCAGCATGTTTAATATAATGATGATGGCTTGCATGACATCAATGTAATCTGGTTGCCAAGGAGAGGTTACATGCACATGGCAAGAACATTGATGACTTCACTGTAATAGACAGTAGGGATGGTAGACACTGTTGAATGAGCATGTGTACTATATGGCCATCATATTCAAAATGACTGACCAACTAGACCAGTGAGTCTGCATCATATTTTAAGTAAAGCTTGAACTTTCCTCTGGCGAAATTATCTGAATGATCCAGAAGGCTGCAGCTATGGGCAACTGGTGATTGACAGCTTCATCATGACAAGACTCCCCCTTTTGCATCACACCTCACACAGAGTTTGCTGGTGAAACATCAAGTCACCAGATCCCCTATTTATGATCCAGATTTATGCCCTGCAACTTCTGGCTTTCCCAAAGCTAAAAATCACCTTGAAAGGGTAAAGATTTAGACTATTGATGAAATTCAGGAAAATACAATGGGGCAGCTGGTAGCAATTGAGAGAACTGTGTAAGTTCCCAAGGTGCTTACTATGAAGGGGACTTAGACATCATTATCCTATGTACAATGTTTCTTGTATCTTCTTTAATGAATATCTTTATTTTTCATATTACATGGCTGGATACCTGCTGGACAGATGTTGGGTATGTAACTTAAGGCAGTTACATGTGTTTTGAATCAGAACTGATGCTATGCTATAAAGAGTGACTGGATGGAGTTCTTACTCTAAAGTGAAAGATCTTAGAAGTCATCTCTGAAGAAATGACAGCTGAGCTATGAGTTGTAAAGTAAGGAGTAATGAAATATTCTAAGTTTTGAAAAAAGGGATTCTAGAAAAAAGGAGGCAAGTGAGAATAAACAAGATATACGTGCAGAAAATGAAGAAGATAGTGTCCTTGGATGTAATCTGGATGTAAGATAGTGTACATATACATTCTGGATTGGAAGAAATGCTACTGGTATTTCACCATCACAGACAGAATGTGCCAAGTAGAATATAGCCATTAGCATGGGGCAGCAGACTAATAAAGCATTAAGTTGAGTCAATAGAGAAGAGGAAGCAAGGTTTTGTTTGTTTTTTTTTTTCTCTCTCTTTAAGTGGCAGGTGCACAGCACTATAAAAAAACTTTAAGAGATGACATCGATTGGAAGTCAAACAGCTTTAGCTATAGGTATAAGTGCACTACAGATTTGGTTAAGAAGAGACAGTGTCTAAAGAGGTGCATTAAATCTAGGTACTTACATTGCTAATATCACAGATTAGCTCAAGATCAGGTCATACAAGAAGGCCTTTGAATGTTTTATACAACCTAGGCATAGTTCCTTTGAATCCTTGGTAGGAACCAATCCAGCTCTACTAGGGAATAAAGTATCTGTTAGGGTTTCTTCTCCCCTTTTCACTAATGGTAATGATTCAGGATGATCCTCAAACTATCAGAGCTCCTAGTTGCTATTCAATGCACATCAAATAATAATGACAGAAAGCTTGAAGGTGACATCCATTGAATCCAGTTTACAGAGACAAGGTTGTACTTGCAGTAGTACACCTTGAAACTTTAATAATTTAATCACTTTGTAAAGAAAGAATTTACTTATCTCAAGAATTCTTTCTCTTTCCTCATATCTCCTGAGAGACTTTCAGAAACCTTAGGCTGATTTTAAGGTTCCAATGTGTTCCAAGATGATCCTATGTAGATATTAGAAAGTGTGTTTGCTGTGAATCTCTGCTGTGGGGTACTTTTGAGAAGGGAGTAGAAGTGTAGGGTCCATGCCAACCTTTCTTCTCTCAAAGTTATGTGCACTTTTTGCTGCTCTTCAGGTCAGCACAAAAACTAAGGGCACTAATAAACTTACAGTTATGAGTAAGTAGATCAAGTGGGAGGGGAATTATAATCAATAATTCCTACAGGAAAGCAGAGAGTCACCATCTTACCACGTCAACTCATTGGGGATTTATGAAACCTGTTTATCGTGCCACTGGAGGGATTGATTTGTAGCCATAGTAGTCTGTGCATACATGAAGTGATAGAGCAAAAGAAATCTTTCGGTACCCTTGCACAGAAATATGCATTATCATCTTTTTTGTTTAAGGAAATTTAACATCATCTATATAAAAAACTGTGTACTAAAATTTTTGCTATGCTCATATATTAAAATGGTGAAAGCACAAATCTATGCTGTTTGACATTAAGGGAAATTATAATAATGTCTTGCATTAGTTCCCAGGGGCTTTCATGGCTAGAGAAAGGTTTAGTTATATAAACACATATATGCACACATGTATTATATATATGTATATATATGTATTATATATAAAATTCAGTGTCAATATAAAAATAGAAGAGTTTATGTTTATTGTATTTTTGTATTGCATTGTATTGAATTTATTATATTTTTGTTTTAGCATGCATTTACTATTTAGAAATAGTAAATTTCTAAACTGATGGATCTTATATGAGATGCCAAAAACAAAGTTGTCTAAAAAATTGGTTTCTTCCCTGAGGGATCTCATAGTTTGGTAAAAGAGAAAGTTTTATCAAAACATTATATAATATAAACCTATAGGCAACTGGACCCATAGTTTTGCTGTTTGTTTATTTTTATGTTTAGTGTTATTTATGTTGCACATTAGAAATCTTTTCCTAACTCAATGTCACAAAGATTTTCTCTTATATTTTATTCTAGGTTGTATATAGTTTTAACTCTTCAAGTTAGGTATATAATCTATTACATATAAAATATACATTTAATATATATTTTATATTTTACTTCACTTATGTAATTTACATATATAATTTATATACATACCTATACATATATATATATATATAAATTTTACAGCACTTAAAAGTATTCCACAACTTCTAAAGTGATAACCAAAACCTAGAAGATGACTTCTTTAAGAAGCAACACTTTTACATCTTAGCATATTATAAAAATTGCACTTTTTAAAATGAATGCTAATAATAGTAATAATTGCATATCAATATACAATTATTTCAATATCATTTATTTAAAAGATTACATTTTCCCCATTGAATTATTTTGTCACCGTCTGCAAAACTCAGTGGAGCATCTGCAAAACTGTTGAGAGAACTCACCATTTTTGTATATCTGATTTCCTTCAGTGGGCCACACAAGTCTATAGTTTCTTTGTGGCTGCCTACAACCTGATTGGCATTTTTATCATTGGCTTGTGTAGAAAAGGATTTTATACCCAAGATATGCAAAGAGTTTTTATACCTAAACAATGTAAGTTTGAGAATTTATTTGGTGCCCATGGGGAAAGATTGGGGGCAGAGTAGGTAATTGTTTGCATTTTTAAAAAATGATCGAATCTGCCCCCATAATATCTTGGAATTCAAAGGTTAAAAGACTTTAAATCATGCTTGATTGCCAACCAAATTGTCACTTGTCCATCATCATGGGGTGCTGATAATGTCGGGTGGCCATCTGGCCCTTAGTTTCAATGCCAGAAAGCAGGGACTTGGCAGGGTTGACACTTGGAGCATTTTAGTTATAGTAGAAGGCAAACTGGACATTTCCTTTTCAGTTTTAAGCCATGAATTAATGAGTTCAACTTCAGAACTCAGACTGGGAAAATAAAGAAATGCTTTATATTTTTATATCAACTTTGACTGAGACACTTAAACTACTTAGAACTTACATACTGAAATGCAAACTGAATTAGGGACTGGCTTTGTCTCTTTTTCTTAAATTAAAAAAAATCAGCCCTTTAAAAGTTGCATATGCATGATATAAATTTCTAATTTACATGCAAATGAAAATAAACTCTATTCTGTCTAGAGGCATTACCTCAGTATCAAAGTATTATTAAAGTCTTATTTTTAAATTTTCACAGACGAGTTCTGCAATTCTAGGTCAATTCAATGGGAATTTGATCCAAAAGTATTAGTTAGGTTCTAATGAGTGAAAATTTGGAAACTCCAGCATTTTACTTTACATACCATAGCAGCCTCATATTAAAGAGGCCATAATCAGTTGCTGGAAAATAAATTGGTATGCATACACTTAGTGGCTGTCACAAAACTCAAGGCCATCTTCAAACCCAACAATAAAATTTAATTCTGTCTCTAAAGTAAGTCCTCCATTGTTTTTTAAAAAGTTAGATCATTAAGTAGTCATCTTCTCTTCACAAAATTATAGGTGTATCCTACCATCAATTAAACCAAATCTGAACTTCTGAGTTTGTTTTTCAGATCCCTCTATGACCTGGCTATAACATCTCATCCAAATATTTAATTCTCTAAATCCAATCTTTATATGTCTCACATACTAAAAACCTTAAAATATGTGTTGGGGTCCATCCCTTTCCCTAACTCAGTATCAACGTAAGTCTAGTAATCCTTGTCTTGCAATGGACCTCTATGACTAAATCTTATATTACTAAGCTCAAATGGGAATAGACCCATTTAAATATTATTAATTCATCAGTGTCAACAACAAGTGCTTTATCTAGGTAGTCTATTTTTCTTACACACAGAATTTATTTTATTCACTCTTGATATATCTATTGGACATACATTAATTTTTATTCAGATTTCTTGAGAAGAGGTGCCTATTGCCAGTTTAGAAAACTAAACGTTCAATGAATTATTTACTCATTTTCCAACTTGAACAATTCACACTAGAAATATTTTACATGAATCCTCAATATTAAGGTCCTCTCAATAAAGTATATGCATTAATCAGAATCTAATGTGTGAAACATTTGGCATGACTTCATAAATGACTCAGTTTCACTGTTCGGTTTCAATATTATAAACTTTTTTTTTAAGGAAAATAATGTTTAAAGATTTTATTTATTATTTTTCATAGAGAGGGGAGGGAGGGGAGAGAGGCAGAGAGGGAGAGAAACATCAATGTATGGTTGCCTTTCACCTCCTCCAACTAAGGACCTGGCTAGAGACCTAGCTTGCAACCTGGTTATGTGGCCTGACTGGGAATCGAACCAGCAACCTTTGGGTTCTCAGGCTGGAGCCTGTTCATTAAACCACCAGCCAGGGTTTTATAAACTCTTAATATAATAAAAATTCCTCCTGTAAAACACTTCACTGGATCATGATTGGTAACATAACATTTCTAATCCAGCTCACTCTATCCAAGTGCTCCTCTCCCTGGGACATGTAAATCTACACTTGTCATTCTCTTTTTCCAAAGACCAAAGTGAGGTCAAATACAACTTTATGTATATACTTCAGACAGTATGTCTATATTTCTATCTACATAAAGAGGTATCTAATAGAAATCCAAAATTTTATGTTATTATTATCATCATCCACCCTCACTAATTATTAATCCTATAACAGAGAGGATTGATAGCATGACAAATACCAACTCCTGTCAAAGTTATCCATGTGCATTAGGTTTTAATCATCGGAATGATGAATTTAATTGTAATTGTTTAATTTGCAGCCTATACCCAGAAGACTAAGGTTTTTGCACCTGTGTTCTTGGAATCAGTTATTAAAGAATTAAATATTAAGCACCCTGAAAAAGAAAATTTGAATAATGTGGCAATTTTAAGTATTTCATTATTTAGAATATTTAAAGACAAATTCTTTATTATAGAAAATGTATCATGAACATGTGAAAAGCACATAAAATTCTAGTATTCAGAAATATTCACTAGTGATAAATACCCTTTGGTTTAGAGTATAAAACATAAAATATTTCTCTTTGAAGATTAAAAAATTACATTTCAGTTATTCTTAATACTTTATTTTCAAATAAATAAGAAAGGAATCATGGATGGTTACAACCTAAAACCTTTTAAAAATTCAATTGAAACTACTTTTTATGAGAGGACAGGGAAGAGTAGGAAGTAGGTGGTAGGTGTTTTTAGTGAAGTACTAAGAAAATATGATGACTTTTAAATAAAGAATAGAATAAGTCGAAGGGATTCCTGAACTTCCTTTGCAGCTCCAAAACATGCCCAGAAGGGTGCACTGGAAAGAACAGAAAAGTCAAAGGATGTTCAAAGCAAGTGTTTGTTTGTTTATTGTCAGATCTAGTCTACTTGACAAAATTTCAGAATTTACAGATTACCTGAGTGACAAAATTAAAGACTTAAAAACAGTGTTCCTGGGCCCTGGCTGGTGGCTCAGTGGATTGGTGCTGGCCTATGAACCCAAAGGTTGCTGGTTTGATTCCCAGCCAGGGCACATAACCAGGTTGTAAGCCAGGTCTCTAGCCAGGTCTACAGCTGGAGGCAGGTGAAAGGCAAACATACATTGATGTTTCTCTCTCTCTCTGTCTCCCTCCCTTCCCTTCTCTCTATCTTTGAATAGATAAAATCTTTGAAAAAAAAAAAGAATGATATTTTTCTCAACTGAAGTTACCTATTTAAAATAAATAAATGTAATATAGGTTTATGTGTGTTTTTTTCTTCCTTCCTTTCTCCCTTTCTCCCTCCCTCTCTCTCTCCCTTCCTTTCTCCTTTCTTCCTTCCTTCCTTCTTTCCTTCCTTCCTTCCTTCCTCTTCTCTCTCTCTCTTTTCTTACATTTTTGCTTTTTATTCTCCTTTTTGAAAAATAAAGTATAATATAAAGTATAGGAGCAATTTAGGTTTTGCTTTTCTAATCTTTGTCAGATAGGATTCATATGTCTCCTTTGTAAAGATACTGAGAGTTCCAAAATTGACCTGGATACTTGTAAGGCTAATCTTGAAGCTACCAAATATTAAATGGTCCCTTTAAAAAAATAACAGGTTGCCCTGGCTGGTGGCACAGTGGATAAGGCACTGGCCTGGTAACTCGAAGGTCTCTGGTTAGATTCCCCAGCCAGGGCACAGAATCAGGTTGCAAGCCAGGTCTCCAGCTAGGTCTGTAGCTGGAGGCAGGTGAAAGGCAACCACACTTGGATGTATCTTTCCCTCTCTGCCCCTCTCCCTTCCCCTCTCTCTAAAAATAATAAATCCTTTTAAAAAATTAACAGGGTGATGTAACATCAAAAGAGAAATGTGCTCCTCTGCTGCCCATTCTAAGAGAGTCTCACTGTTTGGTATGAAATCTTGGCTGTTACAGTGACTGCAGTGAGGTGAAGTTAAAGTGTATTAGACAAGATATTCCATGTATTAATAGAAGCCTATGTGACATTAAATACATTTCAACATCTAGTAGGTGTTGGAACCAGGTTGGGAAAACCCATAATAACTGTGTTCATCATGATAAAAGTTAGATTATTCTAGGGTAACAAATTGCCCAAGTCTCCAGGCCTTAAAGTAGCAATATTATGTCGTTTCAAATAATATCTAGCTCTGCTTATTGTAGTTATTTGAAGAACAGAACATACAGAAGCTCCATTAACTGTGGCATAGCCATTTTCCCTGGATTCAGTGTTGAATGGGTATGGAAGTCACACACTGGATGTTAAACGCCTCCACTCAGAAGTGGTATAAATTACAATCCCTCATTTCCCACTGGCCAAAGAAAGTCCCATATGCAGAAAAGAATAAGCCTCTATGGGTTTGGGAAAAGAAAATGACCAGAAATAGAGAGCACTGCATAGTTATTACAGTTCTTACAAAGATGAACTTTATTTGCTTTAAAGTTGCCCCAAGTTAAGGACATATTTTCTCTTAAATTGCCTTTAAAAGTGCTATTTAAAAAAAAAAATAACATCAGGTTTTTTTTTTTTTTTTTTTTTTTACCAAATGTTGCTGACAGGTAAAAATGTAACTTATGTTTATTGACCTTTTATTCAACATGTTTACTAAAAATAATTTATAAATTCTAATATTTTATCTATCATTTTGGGATTTTCTATGTAGATGATAATGTAGTCCAGTTAGAAACAAAACAAAACACAACAAAAAAGTCCAGTGAAGGCTTTCCTTTCCAAGCATTAGGCTCCTTTTTCTTGATGTATTTTGGAATTTACGATGTTCAATGATATGCTGCATAGAGAAAGCATTAGTATCATTTTCTTGCTCCTATATTTAAGAGAATGCTTTTTGTACTTTGAATTCAGTGTCATGTTAACCATGAAATTGTACTAGAACTTTTACTAGACCTCTATAAGTTTAAGATAATTTCTAGTTTTTGTCATATATATCTCATATATCCATTTTCCCTAAAATTTGGTGTTGACATGGTTATCTCATTTTTATTTCACTTATTATAGTAAATCATATGCAAATACTCTCCCAGTAATGTATATTTAAATGTAATGTTCCTAAGATCTGACTACTGTTGACTTTTCTTCCAGAATTTGTTCTCAATAGTTTATCTTTAATAGAACATGGAAAATAAATAGAGAAGGAGGAAGAAAATGCAACATAGTCCCATCTATATGGACGAGGGGAAGCAGCCTATGACTTTTAAGTCCTCATCATTCTCATTGAACCAACAAATAAACTCTAACTTACCAGGAATTTGTTAGAATCTTTGTCTCGAAAGTCTTAGTCAACCACAGCACCCAGCGACATCCCCTTTGCTACTTAAGCTTAAAAATGTTCCTACTTAACACAAAACACAACATGTACAACTTATTTGGATGGCAGAGTAGGTCTCCTGGAATTCTGGGTATTTTATTCAGTGGGAAAGTATTCTTCTATTTTTCACAGTAGAATTGATTGTGACCTAACATCATGTAACAACTTACCCTAATTTGCTTTGATCAATCATTTTAATGTTTTTCCTTTCTGTGACTTTGGTATTGGATATGTCTTTATTGTTTAACCCAAATTTAGATCTCTTCTTTTAGTTTGTTTGGTTTATGTGCATCTATTGCAAATACTTATATATGATTCATAAACTTGATTTATTTCTAACATATTTGTACTTAATTTTGTGTTATTTAATTGTTTTACTTTGAATTTGTGTATGTGTGTATGTATGTATGTATATGTGTGTTGCTACTCACTCAAACCTTTGTGTTTAAAAACAATAAATGTTTTTTTGTTCATAATTTGGTGGGTTGGCAGTTTGGGTTTGACTCAGCTCCATATGGCATCAACCAATCTCATATAAATTAGGTTTTTCTGTCATTTGTTATCGAAGAAAGTTCAGATTGCATTCTTACAGTGGTAAGAGGACAAGGTGCTGAGAAAGACTAGTTCTTTCAAATTGGTGTAATAGTAATACAATGAAAACTAGAGAACTTTGTTTTAAATATACCAACCTCATTTGCTCTCAAATACAAATTCAGGCAGCTTTCAGTTAACGCTGCTTTGCTACATCAAGAATTTCTGATAAACCCTGGCTGGTAGCACAGTGGTTAAGGTGCCGGCCTGCAAACCCAAAGGTCGCAGGTTCGATTCCCCAGCCAGGGCACATAACCAGGTTGCAAACCAGGTCTCCAGTCAGGTCTGTGGCTGGAGGCAGGTGAAACGCAACCATACATTGATGTCTCTCTCCCTCTCTGCCTCTCTCCCTTCCCCTCTTTCTAGAAATAATGAAATAAAATCTTTAAAAAAAAAAAAAAAAAGAATTTCTGATAACATCTTGCAAATCACCTCTTATTATCTCTCCTACATCACTCAGTAACTTCCATGAGTTGAGAGGAGGAGACGAACAGCACATAGATATCTAAGTCTATGCACAAGGATTTTGCCTGACTAATCCACCTGAAGATTCCTTCTCCAAGAACGCTTGGCAGCAAAAGTGGGCACAGCCTCTATGTTAATTTAAGAAAACAAAAATATCTGATAATGGAGGCAATCTTAAAAGAAAACATGCTGGTGAAATAGTAAGACAATAGCAGTAATGGGGGACTATTCCTTACAATCTACAGATGGCCCTTGAAAAAAAATATTCCAATTATTTTTATAATTTTATAACTAATTCTTCAGAGAAAATGAGTTGGCTGATAACACATCATGCCAACTGGTTCTGCCATAGTGCAGGATGTTTTTCTGGATTATATCAATTGAACTCAGACAACTCTGTTTTTCCATCACTTATGTGTGCCACTCGAAAGAGATTTATGCCACATAACAGTTTACTGAAATTCTCTGTGTATATGTTCTTTTCTCCAACTGGATTTTAATTCTTTTAAAAGCATATACAGCTTATCAAACTCTGATAACTTAGCAAATAATGATATCTATAGGCTGAACAGTCACAGTAGTGCTAATCAAGAGATTGAATTTGGGACCCAATATGCTGGCTACAAAATTGCTGTCTTGCTGAATCCCAGCTCACCATGCCTTAGAGATGACGACGACATAGATCTATTTCATGTGCCATTTTCTCCTCCACTACTTTATGCTGATATAATATGCTTTCCATATTATATGAAGTCTGCCCCAATAGTATCAGCCATGCAAACTATTTTAATTATATTAACACTGGCTTGATACTTTCGGGACAGGCCCATAGGCTGACTAGTTCTTTAAAAAATTAATTTTTGTTCTATGTCTTTAAGTACATAAACATCTCTTAGAAGCTTGAAATCTGTATCTTCATATCTTGCCTTACTATGTGGTTATTCTGACAATGATGGATTTCCAAAGGATCAAGTTCAGGCTATACAGCTATATTTAAGAGAAAATGTCCCAGGTGTGGATTTCTTTTGTTTTAATTAGTGCTTTTTAAAAACTTTATGATAAAATGCATTATTTCTTAAATGAAACCATCCATGTAGAGGGTTTATAAGTGGCACTCCTTAATAAGACCTACAAAAACAAACATTTAAAAAGTTAGTAAATAGAAATAGACCCCTAGATACAGAGAATAAGCTGATGGTTGCCACAGGAGAGGAGGGTGGGGAAATAGGTGAAAAAAAAATTATAATAAAAATAAAAGAAGTTAGTAAAATTAAGCCTCCATTTCATTCAGTAAAATAAACTTAATTTTGCAAATTAATGTAAATTATGTCACTTCTGAGTTTAAAAGTTTGATTCTTGATTTGAACTCAGTGAATTCAGTGTTTTACTTCTCCCTCTACTTTTTCTTCTACATAAAACAGGAGGGAAGGTGAGGCTTGTGTGGTCCTGGTATTGGGGAGGGGACATCCCACATTGATGGAGGAGAAAACATCCCATACTGCCATGTTCATTCTGACCTCTGCTGAAATGTGAAACAGAAAGCCCTTATCATTGTTGGTAAAGCATCTCTCTGTTCATCAGATGCATATATTCTTTTTACTAACTATGAACTCCATTTAAACTAGCCCACAGCTACAGTTTGAGGTGGAATTGGGGACTGGAATTAGGTTGGGTTTAAGGCTCATTCTTAGGAACCCATTTTATGATCAATAATCACATCAACACTACTTCTCACTCTTGGAGGTTGAATTTGAAATTCTTTTGTGTTTTATTTTTTCAGTCTCTCATATCTTGAACACATAATTAATTTTGCATTTTTTCAAGTCTTTACTGCTGATCTTTCTAAGCCAAGCCATTTGGAATCCAAAAGAAAAATTAAAAACAAAACAAAAACAAGAACATTTCTTTTAAGCTCTAAGCTCTTAGAAATATTTTTAAAAGTGTGTATTTTAAGGCACTTTTTCTTCCTATAGATTTTACAAAGTCCACTTAAGAGCTTAAAAGTCTAAAATTGGACTCTTATTTCTCTCTTATTCATACTCTGAAACTAGAGAAGGAAAAGTAATACTTTGCTGTCACTTGATTAATGGTGAGAAAAGTTAAGGTTAAAAAGACTTGTCAACATATGAAGTTTGATCTAAAGTTTTATATTACTATATTTATAGTATGCAAAACAAAGTCTAGAGATGCAACATGTAGCTGAACTAGGAAATGTGAGATTTTGATGAAATTTCCAATCATATCGTTTAAGAAAAGAACCAAGTCTCAATTGCAAGGGACAAGTTGAGGTTAGGACAAAAGGCTGAGGTCCATGATAAATGGAGAAAATGGAGCCAGTGGGTTATAAATAGATCATGATTTTCTATTCTGTTATTATTCTTGACTATGTGTTCCCAAAGACATTTATTACTTTTTTAATTATTAAAGGAAAACAAACAAAAAATCCTGCTTCTTTCATTTTAATTTAACCAACCAGTAATTAAATGTACCAACATTGTTGTTTATTCTTTTTTCTTACCTTTTACTACTTAAACTTGTAATATAAATTCAAAGACTAAATCAACAGAGCCTGCAACATTACTTGATGTAAATTTCCGAATGGGATCCAAGGAGCCTCCAGTTTAAATAATCAGCCCTCCTCCTCCTCTTATTCTTCTTTTCTGAACAATCTTATCACCAGAATATAATTGTATCTATGATATTGTTAGTGACCCTGAAATATATAAATATCTTGTATCTTTTAAAGGGAAAAGTGGGATAAAGATGATGAAAGGAAGGTTAGATTTAGTGTTGTCATCCCTAAAACGAAGATGACCTTGGAGGGAATTGAAGGAGTCCCAAGTTGCCAACTTTTACAATGCCCTTTCATTCAGTTCTCATGGATAAGGGGCCCCAGTTAAACAAGTTTTTGCTGCTTATCCCTGATTGTCAGGGTTTTTCAGGTTTCAATTCCCTTCAAGCCCATAGCATTATTCCAAACAGCTATTCATATACTCTGGCAAGTACCAGGACACCTTCCTCTCTCAGAATAAAGCCTGACTTGCCCAGCCCCTGGTGGTCCACTCCATTCCCCAGAGCAGTCTGTGTGTGTTTTATATGAGTGTGATGCTTTCCTCCTCTGGTCTGTGTGAGTAATAAACTGCCGTGGATTTCTATCAGACCAGTCGGGTATCCTGTATTTGGCCTTCTACACAATCTGTCCTTCACTGACAGAGTGCATGGAGATGATTAAAACAGTTACTTAGTTCATTTACTCAAAAACCTATTCATTTAGTGACTCCAGTTGGTTAGGCATTGAGCCAAGTACTCCATTTGTGCTAATATTTAATCCTCCTAACAACTCTCCTGTTGGTGTCATTATCTCTGTTTCACAAGGAACAAAATTGTGATTCAGAGAGGTTAATTAATTTTACCAAAATTACGGAGAAAATAAGACTGAATCCAGATTCTCATCTAAATCCCATCTTCTTTTCATTACTTTACATTATTTCTATTTAAGAGAAGTTTACTTTTCTCTAAAGATGCCAGAAAGACAGGTATAATGAGATTTTAATGAAATGGGAAAAAAATGTTTGCCAATTAAATTGGACAAATATTTCTTATCCTAGTAATTTGCTTTTCCCTGATAATGCCAGGTTACAATTCACAGAAACACATCTTAATGTTAACGATGATAGTAGAATGAAGTTGCTACAATATTTTAAATCAGTGCCATCCATTAGGTTGGGTCTTTTGTGCTAGAAGTAAGAAAGCAAAAACAGATTTAAATCACTGGTTGTCTCCTTTGATTCTGGGCTTTCTTCTCTCACCAAACTACATGAGTAGCCCTATGAGAAGGACTCTCCAAAAATGGAATTTATTTATTTAGAAAGTGTATTTATTCTTACGTGTTTAGACTTCCATCACCTTCAAAGTACTCTCCATTGGATGCAATACAGCTGTGCAGACATTTTTTCACTGCTCAAAACAGTTTTTGAAATTAATTATGATGCCTTTTAGTGTTTCTACCATTTTTGTTTTAGCTCTTCCTCATCTGGCCAATTTTTTCTCTTTTAGGATTTTATTTTCATCCAGGGAAACAAACAAGTGAACAAATAAAATGTCTCCCAGGTGAGATCAGGTGAATAGGGAGGGTGGGACATGGCAGTCATGCTGTTTTTGGTCAAAAACTCTGAACACTCAGTGTGATGTGGGCAGGTGTGCTCATAAATCACCCATCATGAAATGGGCAAATGCATTAAAAGAGTCTTCAGATAAATTTACTGAAGCCAAATGTAGCCTCCTACAACAACACCAGCTGGAACACTGATACAGATGTGTTTCTAGAATGCTGACCTAACCGGGTAAGCCTGTACTGCAAGGGGCCCACTGTCCAGAAGATAATTCCATTTCTGGGTACCCGCCTCATACAATACCCTCATCCATGTTTTCCCTATTGATTTCCTTTCAAGCCTGACCATTCTCTGGTAAGTTTCATGGAAACTTACAAGAGGGTCCTAAAGAGACTTAAAGGTTTCCCTGAAATTTATATACTAACTGGGCTTTTAAAAAAGTTACAAATGTTATTTCTTCTTTGATTCTTCTGATTTTATAAAAATGCTATGAGCTCAGGAATAAAAATACCCCAGGAATCTATTTACCTCTATCTGCTAGATTCCTACTCCTTTCTTTATAAAGCATAAACTAAACGGGAACATGGCCTGAGAAAATTCTGTTCGCATTTATTAAACACTTCTAACTAAGGATATACCTAACACATATTCCACAACCTAATTTCAACTTGCATGACTCATCAGAGTTATAAGGCATTGAGAATCTGATTTGCGACAAATGATGCATTAGTTACTATATATATATTACTATTCAAGAGTAAGCATAAATAGGTTTAAAATTGTGAGGGTGCAGAAGAGTTTCTTCTATTATATTATTATTATATTATTTTCCATACAAATAAGTGTAAAGATTATTTTTGCCCCCCTTATTTATACATTAAATTACATCCTCATAATAATTGTTTCTATATACCAATGCAGACACAACAATGTATAGATAGTGTAAGAATGTGCTTAGGCCATATGTTAGTTATGGAGGAAGCAAAAGAAAGACCCAGATCTGACACTGCTACATCTTGTTTACTAGCATTAAGCCTGGTTAGATTAACTGATTTGAAAACACCTCAGCTTGCTGGGGGGCAAAAGCTGCTCATAAACATTTTTGGTAGAGGCAGGTCTTTTCACTGGTTTGCCTGGCGTCTAGTTGATTCCTAAAAATACACTGTTGACTGTTCATATCTTCAGAGGAAATCACTTTTCCATAAAGTGCGCATTATAGTGTGTCAATGAACGTGATAATGTGCATAATCTACCTTAGGGGAGCATGTAATTAGAAAATTAACCTTTTACTTTTCTCCTGTTAATCAGTTATAGAGGATGATGGAAAGATAATACATTAACAATTGTATCTACTGTATTGTGCTTTTCATTTCCAAGTTACTCAGTAGGAACAAAATGTTCAGAGGCAACACCTGAGTGTATCAAGCAGAGATGGCACTTTGCACATGTAGAGGGACATACTGCCCCTGTCTTTCACATGCTTTTGCAAATGCTTTACAATTTTCTATCTTGGGGTAGCATTTTATTCAAATGAGAAAGCATTCAGAATTCTGTTTTGCCCTCTAAAATTATTCTTCATTGTCTAAAAGCATGCTGGTTGTATTGTTTCCACAAAAAAATGACTAAGAACATGTAAAGTAAGAGGGGCATGCCCTGGGATATTGAGAAGGGCTGACAACTCCAATGCTATACCCTGTCATGCCTCATCCTACCTCACAGATGTGGACCTGCTTTCTCAACTTGAGAACAGCTTAATTCTCTGAACTACAGCAAAGCAGAGCCTGATTCATCATGATTGAAAGCTTTGATCAATTCTAACTCTGGTTCTCCCAAATGCTGATAGGCAGCATAGGCTTTGTGTCTCAAAATTGGTGGCTCACAGGCTTGATTGAGGAGCATGGTTTGTGATACTTTAGCCCTTCGAGACATGGAGATGTGTGAGAAGGAAAAAAATAAAACAGATACATTGAGATACCTTGAAACTGCACACACAAGGTGGGGCAAACATAGGTTTATACCTGTCAGTACAAAAAGCAGAGAGTATATTCTTGTGTTATTATTTATGAGTATATTATTTTTCCATATGAACAATCGGAAGCCTACTTTTGTTCCACCCTGTATTAGTTAGTGGGCGAGGGGAATAGCCTTAAACTTGGAGTCAAGAGTCTTGGTAATATTTTATTGGCTGTCTGCTTTTGAGTACATTACTTAAGTCCTCAGAGCCTCAGTTGTTCTATTTGCAAAATGAGAATTATTATTATTTTTTGCTTTACCTACCTTAAAGAATTTCTAAAAAGACAAACTGGGATTTAAAAAGAATGTGTCAAACACTGCGATGTTAAGTATATAAAAATGTGAAATATTGCTATTCCTACCAGCTGCTCTCTTTGAGTGGCTACAGTGTTATTTATATCTGATGCACATTTTAGTTATAAAATGTAAGTTTTATAGCAAAATTGAGTTAAAGGCAGCATTCTTTATCTTCTCAAAATCCCTTTTCATATTCTGAAGAGGTTCTAATTTCCTTAGCTCAGGCCTTGCCAAGTTCCTTAGCTTAGGCCACTCTTGACCTTGAAACTATCTTTACCATTCCATTCTCTTATCTAACCACTCTCTGCCATAATCTGAATAATAGCCCACAGAAAACATAAGGTCCTCATGCTTGAGGATTCTCAATAGTTCCCTATAAGGAAAACTATTTTTGGCCCTGGTTGGTGTATCTCAGTGGATTGGGTGCCAGTCTGTGAACCAAGAGGTCACTGGTGCAATTCCCAGTCAGGGCACATGCCTGGGTGTGGACCAGGTCCTATGTTAAGGGTCATGTGAGAGGCAACATTAATTATTGACCATTCAATGATCATAAAAATGATTGAGAAAAATACAGTCCAAAACCATCTTTGGAAACATTGTGTTAATAACCTCCTTTATTTGAAATGTAAAATAAACCATAATCATGTTATCTTTATATACAAACTCAACAACAACAACAAAAGGACAAACAAAAATACAACCCAATTAAAAATGTGCAAAAGAGCTAAATAGACACTTCTCAAAAGAGGATGTATATATAGATGGTCAATAGATATGTGAAAAGATACTCAATGTCATTAATCATTAGAGAAATATAAATTAAAACCACAATAAGAAACTATCTCATACCTATCAGAATGGCTATCATCAATAAATCAGAAAGCCCTGGCTGGTGGCACAGTGGATAAGATGCCTGCCTGCAAACCCAAAGGTCTCTGGTTTTGATTTTCCAGCCAGGGCACATAACTAGGTTGTGAGCCAGGTTTCCAGCCAGGTCCGTGGCTAGAGGCAGGTGAAAGGCAACCATACATTGATGTCTCTCTCCCTCTCTGATTCTCTCCCTTCTCCTCTCTCTAAAAATAATAAATAAAATCTTTAATAAGTAAATCAACAAACAACAAGTGCTGGTGAAGTGTGGAGAAACAAGAACACTTTTGCACTGTTGGTGGGAATGCAGATTGGTGCAGCCACTGTGGAAAGCAGTATGGAGATACCTCAAAAGATTAAAAATGGATCTGCCTTTTGATCCAGTGATTCCACTTCTGGGAATATATGCAAAGGAATCCAAAACACTAATTTGAAATAATATAAGCACCCGTATGTTCGTTACAGTGTTATTTACAATTCCCAAGATATGGAAGCAATCCAAGTATCTATCAATAGATGAGTGGATAAAACAACTAGAGGACATTTAAACAATGGAATTCTACTTGGTCACCAAAAAGAAGGAAAATTTTACTCTTTGCAACAGTATGGATGGGCCTGGAGAGCATTATGCTAAGTGAAAGATAAGCCAGTCAAAGAAAGACAAATACCATATGATTTCACTCATATGTAGAATTTCATGAACAAACTGAAGTAACAAGTGAAACAGAGACAGGCTCACAGATGGAGAGCAGGTGACAGCTAGTGGCGGTAGGTGGGTGAGATTTAGGGGATGGAGGGACTGAGCAAAAAGGGAAAAAAGGCCTCATGGACATGGACAACAGTGTGGTGATTGCTGGGGTTGAAGGGCATAGTAAGGGACTAAATGGTAATGGGAAAACACCATAAAGATTAAACTTATTAAAATAAAGTATATATTCTGTTTAATGTCCCCTTTTTTGAGAGCAAAAAATTCATAAAATTAAAAGTTCTTTAGCCTGCATAACAGTAAGACCCAGAATTATTCCCAAGTAGATAAATAAGATTCTTGGGGTTCTTTAATTAGGAAGGAAAACTGAGGGTTACACCAGAAATTTTAGTGTTAGCTGGCAGATACCCTGACAATGTGAAATATCTGAAGGTCCAATGTGGGAAATGGGGGTGGAGTGGCTAACTTTAGTCTCGGTTACAAGGGAAATGAAATAAACAAAAGAATGAGAGTAAACTTCTATTATAATAAATGGGAAAAAAACATTTTTACGAACAGATGAGCATAATAAGCATTGGAGGATCTGCAGGTAAAGAATGGAAAAAATGTAGATAAAATAGATCTTTGTTATGACAAAATTGTGGGTTGACAACAGAGAAGACACATAGACCCAAGTTGTACTTATGCCTTCCTCCCTTATGGCTAGTTTGGGTCTATAACAAACTCTGCTTTTGTAAGAGAAAATAATGTGCTTGGTATTAGAAATATTGGTTCAGAAGTTTCAATGCTCTCTAGGCCTGCTCAGTTTTCCTTCTTGTATGAGTATTGGTACCTGTAACTGCTGTCTTTTTCAGTTCAAATGGCTATAATGGAAAATCATAGACTGAGTGGATTAAACAACAAACTTTTATTTCTCATATTGTGGAGGCTTCAAGTTCAAGATCAAGGAGCCAGTAGATCCAATGTTTTGTGAGAACATTTTTCCTGTCTGCACATGGCTAAGAGAGAGATGATGTCTCTTGTCTCCCTTCTTATAAGGGACCTAATCCTATTCATGAGGGCTACACACTCATGATCTAATTACCTCCCAAAGGCCCTATCTCATTAGTTAATATGATATGAATTTTGGGAGGCCATAGATGTTTGGTCTATAGCATATGGTAATATATAAAAATAATATTTTAATAACTCCCAAATTTCATATATATTTTTATGTAGTCCTTTACTTAACAATAAAACAGATTTTGTGTCAGGCTTGGCAAAAAATGGGAAACAAAAGCAGACAGTTTCAAAGAATGTAATGAAGGACCCAATGAGTTTGAGATGTGCGAAGCATGACCAGGAAGAAATCACTGCTGAGCAGGCTTGAAAAATGTGTTACCTTGGAAAACAGTGTCTATATGAGAAGAGCAATGATTTCTCCAGGCAGAGACAACAACCTATGCAAAGGCAGTTTAGATGTAGTAGGGTATTATTGTGTTAGACAAAGCATGGGGAAGTCCAGTGGGCTGGGAAGGAAGCTAGAACAAGCCCCGTCTGAGGTACAGCCAGAGAATCAGAGAATAAGGTCTTGCATGTGTGTCTGGGAGGGAGAGAGAGGAGGGGACTTTATTCTAAATAAATAAAATGTTGTTGAAATATTTAAACCAAAAAATGGCAGAATAATGTTTGTGTTTTAGAAAATTTAGTGGCTGAAAAAATGAGAGTAGAAGGTGATCATGCAAGGCTACTGAGATAGTCCAGATAAGAGATGGTGGTACTTTAGTCAATAGTGGGGGCAGTTTGGTGGGTAAAAATAGGCAAATTCTGGAGAAACAAAGATACTGAAATCTTAATTTGATATCCCAGTAGTTGAGTAAAAGAGAGATTGAATATCTCTTAGCTTTCTGCTCTGTGTGTAAAAGCCATTTAAGAGATGGTGACCCTAGGATAATATCAGATTTTATGTGAAAGTGCATGATTAAGTTTGAGGGTAATTATATCAGAATACTGTGATAACATCCACAAATGTCTCTGTGGATATTAGAAATAAATATAAGAGAAGATAGATTTTCTTTTCCACAAGCCAGAAGATAAATTCTATCTGAAGCCAATAGTCAATGAGATTATTTAGAGTATAGTGTGTGAACAGGACAGGACCTGGCATTGAGCCTCAAGGAGTTTTAATCAGAGAAATGGCAGAAGAAAAATACACAATACAGTATTGGCCATGGAATGCAAAAAAAATAAGTCTTTCTAGAAGCAAATTATTAGCAATAATACTGCTAAAAAACAATTTGACTGTTGAGAAATAACATTGAATTTAGAGAAAAAAATTTCTATAGATAAGTGAATTCAGAGAGCTAGGTCTATTTCCTGAGAGAGGTTGAAATAACAGAGACATGAGACAGTTTCATGAAGTTTAACTATGAATAGAGGAAGAAGCAAGGCATTGATTGAAGGGAGCATGAGACAAAGGGATCCCTTACAAGAAAAAGATGACATTGAAAAAGAGGTTATATAAAAGGAACTCTGAATGGTAATTAATGTCAAGGTCATGAGAAGAAAAGAGAGAGAGAATTTAGAAAAGTCCCAGACACTGACGTTAGATAGGAAAAGAGGATTTCCTGAAATAAACTAGGGAATTGGAGAAGTCAGGATATTTAAAGGAGTTGTTGGAAATAGTTGTGTGTTGTAATAGAGCAAATAGACCAGGGAAATATAGGAAAATTGCTGGGGCATTTTGAGATTGCATTTGTGCTTGGTAATCATAAAACGAAAGTGGAACACCAATCTGCATTTTTGTGTGGCTTTTTCCAGTATATAGCACAGTGATTTTGGTTCTGAATGTAATAAATGGTGAATGGAGTAGATGGATTTATTTAGTTTGGGAGTTTTGCTGGATATGGAAATAAAAAGAAAAATAAATGTGGTAAATTATGCTACTGACAAGTATAAAATTGGAATGATGGACCAGAGACTTTCTTTAGAATAAGAAGGAAAATAATGCTGCTTCAAATATGGGAAGTTGTTTCTACATTTGTGCATGTAAAATTTGTAAAGACATGGACATTATAGTCAAATACAGAAGTTCCTATCTGAAATAGCAAAAAGAAAATTGAGGTAATGTCCACCATTTTGTTTACTTAGAGGATCTACATTGAGCTCTTTCAAGGTTGTAATGGCTAAATATGCTTATATTATCTTTTATTGTACTATAGTGTACTCTATATTCACATTTTTATGTAGCCATTCATCAAAGTACACAGAGCCTTCATGTTGCATGAATGATTACTGTAAGATCCTGTAGCATCGTTTTATAAGCATTACACTTAAGAACAAAGCAAAACTGTGATTATCTACTTCTGTCCTCTCATTTTGAATATGATGTATTTGAAATTCAAAGAAGGGATATGATAAAAAGACAGAGCAGTTAGAAGAATTGCAACTCAAGCTCACAGCACTTTAACTTGAAAGTTTGAAAGTTGGGCACTGCCCATAGTCTTAATTGTTATTGTCATTGAAGTTATAATGGCAAGACCAAAGATGACCCAGACAAAGACTCTCTGATTAATTTCACCAAATAATTGTCCCACTGGACCCTAAGGTGTACCAATCTCCAAGGTAGTATCAGAGAACTTTCTATGGCAATATAACATGCAATTATACAGTAACTTCCCCAAAAGTTTTCTCTTATGGAAAACTTACCATATTAGAAACTTAGAGCTCATACTCATTACTTACAAAGTTAATTTCATTGGCTCTAATACCATATCATTTATAAATACTGTACTGCTACATATCAAGTGGTTGCTATTGGCAGTCAAAAATTTGTGCCATTCAATATGAATTACTCTTAACCATTGCATTTATGGTTGGTAATTGTAAATAAAAAATGGAATCAATCTGCACTTTTGTGTGGCTTTTTACAGTGAAGCACAGTGTGATTTTAGTTCTGAATGTAATAAATGGTAAATGGAATAAATGGATTTATCTAGTTTGGGAGTTTTACTAGATATGTAAATAAAAATAAATGTGGTAAATTATGCTACTGACAAGTATAAAATTGGAATGATGGACTCTGGTCATGATTAATATTATTTTCATAGCTAACTGAGATGATTTGTCAATGCTGAAATATGTAACTTAAAGATATATTATGAACTTCCTTCTCCATATTATAACAGTACAACTCTTGTCACAGAGTCATGCAGTTCAGATATTACATACTAATCTCTACACATGAGTGGAGAATACTATTATATAATCATGACATCACTTACTCTTACTCTCTTCCCTGAAAGCAGGAGAAAGCTGATGCTTCAGTTCCAAATGTGAGAGGAATAACTTCCCTAAATGTAAATTTTTTTTGACTAAGATGTATGTTAAGTTTGTGTATCCATTATCAACTTTCTTTCAGTGTCAAAACTGCTTAGCATGTCTTCTGGCACATAGTAGGTGTTAATAAACACTTATCAAATAAGATAATAAGGTGTGCCAGCATTGAAGAGGTGGAACACAGTCATAGTCAGGACTGAATAAGAAAGACATTTGAGAGTTCCTGTGGAGGAGGGTGAGCAGGCACAGAAAATGCAAAGTAATTCTGCATTGTCTCAAACTTTTCTTTAAGTTTGGCATTTACTGACATTAAATAATCTCTTTATAACACTTTAAAGATATTAAATATGTATTTTGCATTAGAAATATTGCATTTATGCCCATTAGCTAGAAGCAAATATATGTAACAACCTGGGATATTTTAAGTGATTTTACTTAAGTTTGCCAGTTTGAGCATATATTACCCACTGGAAAATATGTCATTACAAACTCATCTCAGTAAGCTTGGAATTACAAATATTTCCAGAGTAGAAAGTCAAACAAAGGTACTCTGGGTTGTGTGGCTTAGTTGGTAGAAGCATTATTCCACAGACCAAAAGGTTGTGGGTTCAATTCCCGGTCACCATGAATGTTCAGGTTGCAAATTTGGTCCCTGACGTGAGAAGACAATTGATAGATATTTCTCTCTCACATCTCTCCCTCTCTGTTTCTCTGTCTGTCTGTCTCTCTCTTCCTTCTTTCTCTAAAGCAAAGAAAAGATGCCCTCAGGTGAGGATAAAAAATGGAAAGAGGGCCCTGGCTGGTGACTCAATGGATAGGGCACTGGCCTGTGAACCCAGGGGTTGCTGTGTCAGTTCCCAACCAAGGCACATGGCCAGGTTGCAAGCCAGGTCTCCAGCCTGCTCCATGGCTGGAGGCAGGTGAAAGACAACCTTATACTGATGTCTTTCTTTGCCTCTCCTCCTTCCCCTCTCTCTGGAAATAACAAATAAAATCTTTTAAAAAATAAAACGGAAGTCAAAAAAAGTCATGAAAACAAATGAATTAAATACTTGAATCAGAAAGTTGCCTAAAACTGCCCCTAGTTCAAATTTACAAAATTCAACCCATCCCCAGATGTGGTCTATTTAGGACATGGTTAGAGAAGCAGCAATATCGCCCAGGGGTTGGTAACAACTTGTGAATAGTCCATTGTGAAGCCAGAGGCAGACATCAATTTTATTTTTTTATTTTTTAAAAGATTTTATTCATTATTTTTGGAAACAAGGTCAGGGAGAGAGAAAGAAAGGGAGAAAAATATCAACGGATGGTAGCCTTTAACCTGCCTGCAGCTACAGACCTGGCTGGAGACCTGGCTTGCAACCTGGTTATGTGCCTTGGCTGGGAAATTGAACCAACCACCTTTGGGTTCGCAGGCCGGCACCTACCTACTGAGCCACCAGCCAGGCAGACATCAATTTTAGATATCATAATTCTTTAAAACAATTTTATCAAGGAATGCACAATAACGGGAAAATCATCTTTTCCTCAAAATTTACTGAAGAAATGAAACTGACAGATGTAGCAAAGATTCTGGAGTTAAGCGGGCATTTTAACAATCAGGCCATGTGCTCATTATATATGAAAAATGAGTACTCATCAAGAACTGCAACCAAACTCTGGCCAGGTAGCTCAATTGGTTGGAACATTGTCCCAATGCACCAAGGTTGCAGTTTCAATCCCTGACCAGTACACTCAAGGCACATATGAGCATCAACCAATTAATGCATCAATATATGGGACAGAAATTGATGTCTCTCTCTCTCTTACAAAAAGAAATATAAGGAGCAACTAAAATAATGTATAAGTTTGCTCTTTCATTCAATAGAAAAACTTAGACCATGATATGAGTGTTACCATCAGTTGAGAGGGCTTTTGCTTGAAGTAGTGATTGTAGTATCAAAATTAAGGTTAAATTAAATTTTGGTTTTATATTCAAAACTATTTCAATATATTCTTAATTTTGCATCTCTCTTTCTTGCATTCTAACATATTCCTCATGAGTGAAAAGAAAAATATAGATGAAGATATACTCTAGTAAGCTGTAATTACTAACCAGACCACTTCCTATTTCATATTTACATATCAAAGGTAAATAATTACTTATGATTGATTATTTATTGTGATAATCATAACTTATTGCAGTATTTGAGCTATACTTTATATCTGGCAAGAAGCAACACAAATACAAGTGTGGCTGGAAATTTCTGGAATTTCACAATCAGTTGCTAACTTACTATAAAAATATACCTGGAAAAGGGCACAATAATAAAACAAATAAAAACATGTATAGACAAAGGGAGACTGGAAAAAGAAAGAAACAGAGACTGAACAAAGAAAGACCACCATCTTATCATCAAAAGGTTCATTACAACCCATTAAATTTTTTAAAAACTAGAAAGTTGTGTGATAATGAGGTGGGCTGGTAAGATGTTAATTGGCAAACCACTTATGAAGAGTAATCAAAAAGTACTTATTGCAATTAATATGCACATACTTTGTAGTCTTGCAATTCTAAATCCACAGGAAACTTTTGAAAACATGTACAAGGAGGTATATCAGAAGATGTTCATACTAATGTTATTTGATCTAGCAAAGCTGGAGACAAGGTAAGTGACCATCACAAGGGTAATGGATAAAATATAAGCTAAATCTATGTATTGCAACCTGACTGGAGCACTGAAACACCATGTGTAGATGAAGAAGGGCTTACTTGACAAGTGGAGAGATAGTTAAATTTCATTCAAGATACATTATTGCTTGAAAATTGGGAAGGGTTAGGGAAGCCTATCTTAGGCTAATCACACGAACACCCTCTAGAAATGTTACGGCTTCTTATGGTTTGGTTCTTTAGTCTTGAGTTTGATTCCTCTTTATAATTGTTAATACTGCCTTCTTTGCTTTCTTAACTTCAGACATATTTTATTTCTTTATTTTCCTCAAATGTCCTAGGTAAATTCTTCAGTATAGGGCCTTTGCATCTGGTGTTTCCTCTGCTGAAAATGCTTCCCTTTGAAACACAAATACAGCTCTTCATTTTCTTCCTTCATATTTTTCTTTAAATGTCACCCTTTCAGGGAGGTCTTCTTGGGCATCATATTTAAAATTTTAAGTTAATCTTAACCTTAGGATTTTCTCTCTCTCTCCTCTTTCACTGACTTAATGTTTGGTCCTAGAACTCACAGTTGTTTACCACCTTATATATTTAAATTATGTCTCTTTCTTCTGTTTTGTCTGGTTTGTACATCTGTTTTTCCATTGTTTGTGCTCAATACATATGTGTTTAATTAATTAATTAATATTTTTCTAAAATCTGTTTGACCTGACATTAATATTGCAGCATCAATTTTCTGTTAATTTTAAAAATTAATTTATTGTTGTATTCCAGTTGTCCCATTTTTCTTCCATTGGTCTCTCCTGCCCTACCCACCCCATTCCCTCTCCCACAGTCAATCCCCACATGTTGTTCATGTCAGTGGGTCATTTATACTAGTCCCTTGAATTTTCTGTTAGGTTTTTTAAATTTTTTTTTATTTTTGGTCTTTGCCTTGCATGTACGGTTCTACTTACTAGTTTAAAATAGTTACTTAGAAGTTAAATATGCATTTTCTAAATCACATGCAAATAGACTTGTTATTTTCTCTTAATTCTGTAAGATTCATGGTATTTATTTGTTTGATATTTATCTTCCCTTGTTAAGATATTAAACTTTAGGGAGATGGGTGATATGTATTGTGTTTACTTTTACCTAGTGTGTGGTATAGATCTGGCATGTAATTGGAGCTCAAAATATTTTTTGTTCATTTTTTGTTTTTAATAATATTGGTAATTGAGTGTAATTCTTTTCTAAATTATAAAACTAGGTAACAACCTGCAATGAAGATAGTGTAAGGTATAAATGCAAAACTATCACAAGCTGAATCTTTTTACAGCAAAACAAAATATTAATTGTTTAAGCTTTCTCCTTTTATATATAAAATATTTATTATAAAATGCACAATTGTGTGTATGTGTATATCATCACTCAGAGAAAATAAACATTGTAATTTTACTATTTTCAAATAATACTGAGGAAATGAATAATTTCATATTATAATATGTATTACTTTAATATTACTCTGGCTAGGAAGAATTATCTTTTTTTCAAAATACAAGTTATAAAAATAAAACACCTTATTTTTATTTAGTTTTATGTAATTCTGGCAATAATATAAATCCATTTCATGAGGCAATTTACTATATTATAGTAGTAATTTAATTATGGCACACCAATTATTTTTACCCCAGATATAGGAAGTGCTAATAAATAAAATCATGTTAGATGTTGAGCATTCACTAAAACATCTGTTGAAAAAGGATATGCTATTTTATTTTTAAAAGTAAATCTTGCTAACTTAGAAATACTGATAGCTGAATTCTTACTGAATTTATTTTTTTGAAATGTTTACTCATTTTACTTTAAATGGTCTCTCTGCATGGTAAAAGGTTGCTTACATAGGTCTCACAATTTACATTTTGACAAACAGAATTAAAGGGGGAAAGGATTCCAGGTAAATGTGTAATAGAATCACCAAAAAAGACTGATGAAACATAAACAGCTAACCTCATGGAAAAAAAATCTCTCTCCTCATGAATCTTGTGGCTTTACTACTATGATAGATAATCACCATGATGAAGATTTTGGAGAGAGAATAAAGGCAGAGGAAGTCTTGGAAGATAAATTACGAAGGTAAAATCCCATTATTATGAATATGACTATTTAGATTACAATTTCATCAGATGGTTTAATATATTAAAGAAGTTCCATATTTCTGAGACTTAAGATAATGATTTACAAAGCATAACTAATCATTGGGTTTCTTCCAAGAAAATTTTGATTTTAAAACCTACAAATTCTCCTTATTGGTTACAAAGATGAAAACAATGAAAAAACCTTGTTGATATTCTTTTTAAATCTCTGTTCTTGGCTTCTATCATTTTTACCTTATAGTCTTAAAAATTAAAGCAATAAAGATCTAAGTGCATCTGCTGGAGATTTTCCCAGAAATAGGAAAAAACATCTTATTGTATCTTTTGATTTTTTTTTCTTTCTTCAGATTTCATAACAGTTCTAGATGAAAGTGAAACAATTTTCCAGTTAAATAAGATAATGGACTATGCTATGGACTAATAGCAATCCTTCACCAATTTAGGATTCATTTAGGATTAATCTACTTTCTTTCAATGAGAAACACACAAACTGTCCTAAGCATAGCTTGCTTTTTGTTCAAAGCTCATTGAGACACTAACTGGTTTCTGAGGATGTCAGAAAGAATATTTTTTGGAGGCAAACGTATTCTGATTGGGCTTATAGGTGAAGAGCTAGGTCCTAATTATAGAAAATCACATTCTGGTGTTCTGTCATTTCTAGAAAAATAAACCTAAAGAATATTATAGATAATCATTTCTAAGGAGAAAACTTTAGGCCATAATATTGTTACATGTCATATTGATATAAAAGTAAAAAGGCAAGTGAATCTATTTGCAATTCTTTTCTTTCCATAATGATAAACCTAAAGAATACTACAAATAATTATTTCTATAGAGAAAACTTTAGGTCACAATGTTGTTACATACCATATAGATATATAAATACATAGACATGTAAATATATTTACCTTTATTCTTTTTTTCCCCCCATTGTGTCTTTAATCCACTGTATTGTACTTGCCTGGCCCTTATAGGCTAAGCCAAGAAAATTCAGGAGATTAGGAGATTAATTCTTGGTGACTTTCTACCTGCTTTTCAAAACACCACATCCCACTTTCAGATTTATTCACTCTGCTTCAGGTTCTCTGGACTTTTCAAGTTATGTCTGAATGGCTGGTAGTATTGTGAAATATGTTACTTGTTGATTAAAAGATAATTTTAGAGGACTAATATTTTAGTGTAGTGAAATATCATGCAGCAGGAAAAAAGAATAGAAAGAACTATGTGCATTAACACACATTCAAAAGTATCCTTCAATGTAAAAATTACATGAAGTACTTATAGCAAAACACCTACAGTTTAAAGTCATATGTTAACACTTCCCTTGTACATAAACACATTATACCTCCCCCCACTATGGAAGCACATGTATGTCTTACTGGTGCATATATATATGTAAATATCAGAAAAATCTCCGTGATTATCTGGTGATAACAAAAGTAGAATTGTAGAAAAATAAGATGGTAAAAGAGGACTGTTTTTTCTGCCTGTAAAATTTTTATGACTTATATTTTAATAAGCAGAATGCATCCATGCCTTCCTTGTGGAATTTACAAAATAAATGCAAGGAAGTGAGAAAGGGATTGAAAGAAAGAAGAAAATAGAGAAAAGGCTATGATAGATTCAGGCAAAATACTGAAAAGAGGCATTATGCAACTATTTGGTACATAATAAATGCTCAATAAATGTCTGCTGAAATAACAAAATAAATGAATGTTTTCGAAGACATATGCCATTAAGTCATGTAGCAGTGGGATTATTAGCAATTTAGTGGGGCGGAATAATATTATTAAGAAATGAACTATCTTATTTCTCTCCTGTAGGTGTCTTATAGATAATGAAATGTATCTACATTCACAGAGCTATATAACGCTTTGAATCCTTGAGGTTCTGTTCTGACATAAAGCCTTTTGATTCTCAACCTTATCAGCAACATAACACCCTTAATATTTTTACACCTTTAAATGTTGTCCTGAATTAAAATTCATAGATATTATAAACCACATAAACATGTAAATATAATTCAGTTTTAAAAAGTTGAAATAAATGTAGAAATAAAATATACTTAGACAGTGTCATGAATTAACGAGTGGTTAAAATCACAAATGCAGACTAATATTTGAGTGTTGCATTGGCCACACAAATACCAGAGGAATACATTTAGAAAAGTTCTAAACAACAAAATCCGGTCTTCTATCAGTACACATACATGAAAATTGATTGCAAAAAAAGAGAACTATTCATTTTACATTAAAATCTTGTGTTAATGTATACAACTGGATTAAATTATACAGTCAAATAACTTTATTAGAGTATTCACCCACATGAATATCTGTCAAGGCACTTGGAAGTTATGAAGTATGTAAATAATTCATCATTTTGTGGAACTGTTCAGTGAATTCTAGAATAAAGGGTGTAGTTTTGTCCCACAGAATGTAATTCTCTCACCCATCAATGTGGCAATAAATAACACACTAAAAAATTCTGTTCCCTAGGTGGATCATCCTCATCCATAACAACTGCCTTACCACCGTGGAAGTAATTAGACTAGATTGTCCTGGATGGAAAGTGGTCTGGTGAAAGTGGCTTCTCAAAGATAAGAAAGGCTAAGGGAGCTAGGGTGCATGCGTTTAGTGACAAGGCAGGAGGAGGAGGAGTAGTGATTTCATGGGTAACAGTCCCAGCTCATGTAGGGTATGTCTGAGTGGTAAGAGTCTGAGACAAAGATATCCATGTAGATGTTTGGAAACTGCATGCATGGGTTTGGCTCAGATGGAAAGATGCTGACTGTGAATCAATTGCTTCTGAGTGAACCTTTTGAACCTGAGCAGGATCCTGAGAACAGCAGACCTAATGGCAGAAGACGAGATCAGATCATTCTCCCTGGAGTAGGTAAACCTGAGTTTATGTAGAACCTAAGAAAATAGATCCACCCTACTGTCCATTTTATTTGCAAAATAAGCCTGGGCCAAGTATAATTTCATTTTTAAAAACATTGAAAGGAGTTAACTGTTGGTTAGAGATATTCGATTTAGCACATGTATTTAGCTTCACTCTCTTTTGAAATCCAACAACTGCAATAACAAAAAGTAATTTTAGAAGCTAAAGCCCATGAAAGAAAAGAAAAATTGTGAGGGGGGGGAAAAGTAATATTGAAACCAGACAAATCAGTGTTTGTGTTGCCTATCACCACCAGAGCCAATGAGCAGAGACAGGGATTGAATCTTTCTGGGTGCTTTATTCAGATGGCTGGGAGAAAAGAGCAGGTTATATATCCTAACAAACTATCTTACATTTCTTTCAAGCCAGTTTTTTTATAAGGAGGGAAAAGTGTAGGTAAGGGATTTGGAATTCAGGAAAGAGGTTGATCAGATAAAAGCTGCAGTCCAGCAATTTCCCTAACATCCTTTCATTCCTTGACCATTGATTTTCTATCTGGGTCCTGTGTCCTGTGTCCTTGGGTGATTTTCTTTATCTGTGTTCTGGGCAGCCAGACGCCTCTCCCAGTGGTTCAGATACCATCTTGATTGCCTTGGCCTCTTCTGGAGCACAAATGTTGAATTGCTTTTGGTCTTTTGGAGTCAGGGTGGGACTCCTGAAATATTTTTTTACATGCATTAACTCTAGGCTTATTAACTACTACCTAAAACTAAAATTGTTCATCTCTTGCATTTCCCCCATCAGTATTTTATTTGTAAAAATATAAAACAATAGACAAGAATCAATTCACTTTTTAAGTTTCAGTCTGGATCTTAGTCTGCTCAGGCTACCATAACAAAATACATAGACTGATTGGTGTAAACAATTCAAACTTACTTTATCAAAGTTTAAAGGTTAGGAAGTCCAAGATCAAGGGCCACCAGGGTCGTTCTACAGTAAAAGATCTCTTTTGAATTGTAGGTGGTTGATTTCTTGTAATGCCCTCATATGGTGGAGCGAGAGAGCTTTTTAAAAAACTCTGAAAAAGAATTTAATTTATTAAAGAATCATTTAGGATCATTTAGAGATAATTGGTGATACATACATTAGAATCAAAATAATTATTTTTAACTTATTTGATTGATCTATATATTCATTGATCAAATATGTATTAAATGCCTTTTATACTTTAGTGTCCTATGGAAGAAATAATTTTCAGAGTAAAGTTACATTCACATTTTGTTAAAAAATGTTGTCTCAATCAAAGTTCTTCTAATTACTAGCTATGTGATACAGGCTAATTAAACTCTGAGCATCTTTTTTTTTTTTTTTTTTCACTTTTAAAGTGGAAATAGTAATTCCTTTTCTTATTTGAAACAAGTAACACAAACTTTTGTACAAAAGTTCCCAGTAAATATTTGTTTCCTTTGTTTTTTCCTCCTCATGGTTTACATTATGTATAATTTGTTATAACGTCTCTTGGAAGTCCAAGAGAAGCATCCCTTATAAATATGTTTGTTTTTATTTTCTATTATTCCTATATTAGTTTTTATCCTATACATTCAAATATTCAATTTAAAGTTAATGTACTGCTTAAAACTACTATTCAAAATGAAGTACTATATTGTTGGTATTAAGACATGAACTAATTCTTTAAAAACAATAATTATAAATCCTATTTAAACATTTAAAACATAATATCTTTAAAGCAAATAAATTCTTATTCACCTTTTTGGAACACATGATTCATTTAAAACACATCTACATATAAACTTAGAATTCAATCAGGAGTTCTAATTGCCTGAAAATTTATTATGAGATATCTATGAATAAAAAAAGGCAGATATTTTCTACTATGAGCAGATTTAGTCAATAAAATGTCTTTGTTGCTATTAGTTAGAAAATTACAATTTGAATTCCATCAGTGTGGCTCTGGACAACAATTTGAGATCAGTTAAAATCAAGGCTATAAGCCCTCACAGTCATTAAACAGTTCCAGGAAGGCTGAGGGTAGAAGGCTGGTTTTAAGCTCTGTTGGTCTGATTAAAGTCTGGACCATATAATCAGGTGACCTACTTGGATATTGCAATTATTAGAGTTCCAACTCTTCACTCATCATAATATCATGATATTCTTAGTATTTATTAGTACTTCTGTGGTACTTTGGTATACTTAATTTAATGAATATAGTCTGTGTCATATGTTAACAATGAAAGAGAATATTTCTAAAATTTCACTCAGTTGGTGGGAAAATGATCAATTCATAAACTAAACCTAAAACAAATCACATGTATAAAATGTTTAAAGACTAGAAATCTTGACCAATAAGTGTCTTCCTATATCCTAAGAATGACTTTGGTAGCATTCACAAAAGATAAATGCTGGTGTGTTTTACTTTATGCA
Source organism: Noctilio leporinus (assembly GCA_004026585.1). Lineage (NCBI taxonomy): Eukaryota > Metazoa > Chordata > Mammalia > Chiroptera > Noctilionidae > Noctilio > Noctilio leporinus. The sequence goes on along the minus strand of PVIW01001614.1, from coordinate 69,897 downwards.
GAACTGTATATCTGACAAGCTATATATAAATCTTACCCCATTTTCTCATTGAACTGCCAAATAAATTCCAAGGGGTTTTATCATCCCATGCAATTTATTTTTAGAGGATTGTAGTTCTTAAGACTTACTGAGTTCTTTTGTACCAAACAGAGGTCTAGGTCACAAGCATCAAAAATCAATTCTAACTTACTTAAGCAGAGAAAAAGTAAAGAGTTCATTATATGGCTATTGGTTAGTGCCAAGTTAGCAGAAGGCTGGAAAAGCAGGCACAGACAAAAAGTAGGAATAAAGAAAACCAAAGGGCAAGTAATGGTTGAGATGATATCACAATCCAGAGGTAGTCCCCCAAGCTGGCTATTACCACAGTCACTCCTGATGTCTTAAAAACTAGATATTTCTCCTTCAGTTGTCAGCTGCCCCTAATGTTTGGCTCAAGAGCCTGTGGTTGAGTTTTAGGTGGGCCAGGAATTAGTCAAATGCACACTTTTAGGGGGAATTAGGTTAGGGGGCAAGAATATTTTGCATTTAGGGCTTCTACAGTGGAAAGCTATTTTTGTATTCTACCAACATTCTCTTGATAAAATAGTCCCAAATGGCTTAAGAACATCGAAGTACTAGAAACCCTAAAACCTGCTTATACTGTTTTGTTCCCAGCATATGAGATTATAATAAATAACTTACCAATTAGTACATGCCACAAAGAAAGCATAATAAAATAGCCCAGTTTCCAAGACCGGCTCTCATTCTAGTCTGGTTTTCAAGATCTGATCTCTCACCACTGACCAAAGCTAGGCCAGTGAGAATTTATCTACAAGATTTGTTTTCTAACAGACTGAGGGAGTGAAAGTCCTTCATGAGAAAATGAGACTCACCCTCTGTCAGTGACAACTGCAGATCCTGTCAAGTGGTCTGAAGTGAAACCGAACACCTGTATGCCATAGGTATGCTCTCCAGAGGAAGCCAGACATGACAGATGGGTACAATAAGTTTTGGTGGCATCCTAATCTATTTGTTTCTTTCCTTCTTGCTGTTTAGTTTTCAACCATTTCTCCTGTTACAAGTTATACCCTTATATTCCTTCAATACATTAATTTTCCTTCCAAAACAAGTTCTATTGATTTTCTGTCACTTGTAACTCACATTGCTATGCCTATTACTAATATTGAATCACAACTGAAAGTGCTTGTGTCACTGGACTTTTTAGGTGGAAAATCTCATTTTCCCACCTTCCTTTCTGTATCTGGTACAAATCATTCTGTTCCACTCCCAAGCAGGGGCAGAATTAAGAGGGAATTCTTTTAGTCTCTGCACCTTCTTGAACTATATCCCAAGGGAAAAAAATCTCATAAGAACATGACATTTTGAGCAATATTATCTGTTTTTTTATCTGTGGGTCTGTTTAGTATTGCTAAAAACATAAAATAATTATCTCTCTGTCTCTATCTCTCCTAGTGCCTTGAATCTATAAAAGAAGCAAACCCCTCCTCTAGTAGCCCTACATTGGTAAATAGAACAATTAGAGGTTTATATTTCTTCAGTTCTGTGTTTATCCAATGATGAAATTTGTTAGGTTGGCTGGAATATGGTTCACAGAATCTGACTTGAGCAACCCACCCTTCTTCAGGCAGGTTAAAGAATAAAATTCAGTACTTTAAGGAGCTTTTCAGATAGCTTTAGATCTCAGTTATGTTTTCTGCTCCAGTCTTATAAAGAACCCTTCACTTTTAGGAATATTAGCCCCCATTGATAAAACTTATTGCTGATCTTCATTTGGTCCATTGAATCTTATGGCTTGACAAATTAACAGATTGACATTTATGATGCTAGAATGATATCCAAGTGGGATCTTTATTATCAGTTCAATGTAGACCCACATATGCCCATCCCTGATCCTGTGTTATATTATTCTCCATTGAGAATCACATATTTCTAACCAATCAGAAAGGAAAAATCTATCTTTATTTCATATTTTTAAAAAGCAGGTTATTAATATACTCAGTCACTCATAAGATATTCAACAAATGTTTTCTGAATCAATTATAATATCAGGTCATTTGTACAGCTCTAAGACTTGATAAAAACAACACATATCACTGATTTCAATGCAATTAAGAGACTGGCTTATTTGTTTTGATTAGAAAACTTTTTATTGTGTTATTTTTTAGAATACTGGAAGAGTATATTATATTGAATAGCTGTCATATTTGCCTACTTTTGATAGCAAGTATTTCTCTATAGCTACAAAACATTAAAAGCTTTTTAATAACATATGAGGTCTGTCCAGAAAAAGTCCATCCATTATTAATATAAAGAGAACATCTTGCACATCATGTAACCTGTCACCCAAGGAGCAAGGAGAGTGGACTGGTAAGCACATGAGTAAACAATGACAAATTCACTCTACTAGTCAGTAGTGGCAGTAGATGCTTTTGAGTAAGCACATGTACTGTATGGCTGTCAGGTCCACTCTTGTTGGATCTGAGACTACCAAATGATGACAGCAGGGAAGACCCTAGTCTGGGGATGAAGAAGAACTTGTGTGGAGTCTTTAGGAGGCTTTGCATGATTTATTTCAGTGGCAAGCTAACAACCACACAGCCTGGCTGCTGAAAGTGTTGATGTGCTCAAGCTCAGTTGGTTGTCCTACCCTTCTACAGCAGCAGCTACACTTAGGTTAATGACCACAGGGAGCAGAGGCACTTCTACACCCACTATCCTGCTTCCACAAGGGCCAGGCGCTGGAGAGTGCTAACATTTTCACACACAGTTTTACCCCTCTCCCATAACAATAGTGTGCGCAGAGCTCACAGCAAGGACAGTCTTATATACAATGGGGACAAAGGAGGCTCTGTGCTAAAGGGTTACATAGGAGGTGATATTAGCCTGTTCAAAGTTGCCAAGTTGGTTACCTCCAGAGCTCAGTGTTCCAGAGGCTCTGGGGATAAGAATAACTCCACGGCTAGCTCCTTGGTTGACCCTGTAGGAAGGCCCAGCCATATATAGACAGGGAACTGCTTCCCCTGATAGTTGCCATCACATTCAAAATGACAGAGTAGAGCAATGAATCTCATCAAATTTTGAATTAAGCTTGAGCATTCCTCTGAAGAAACTATCTGGATGATTCACAGGGCCATAGCTTTGGGCAATCAGTGATTGGCAGCTTCATCACTACAACACATCCACTCATGCATCACATCTAGTGCAGAATTTTCTGGCAAAACATCACATCACCCAGGTAACTCAGTTCTACTCCAACAGATATGGCACCCTGCAACTTCTGGCTTTTATTTTTAGGCACACAGGCTTTGGGGGTAGTGAAGCTTGTCCACCTAAGCCACTTGTTCTTAGTACCACACTATCATTCCTGATTGGGTAAAGATTGTTTTGGGGGGGTGTATTATAAAGAAATTATGCCATTTTATGGATAATGCACCAATATACAGATAGTACATAAAATCACATGGTTTATCTGTGATAATGATTCATGACTATAAAATAAATTAGGTAATTAGGGAAAATAGTTTTGAAAGGTTATTTATGTGGGGTGATTAAAAAATAGATCTAAGGGACACTGACATAGGTCATAATCTAATTTTCTACACTTAATGCTTATAAGATCATGAAAATATTACCTATGCTACTAGTTTTCATTTAGAATATTTGTTAAGTCCTGTATAATCAAAAACTTTTTCCCCTACCTCATAAGGTTGTGGTGAAGATCAAATGAAACAATGTCTGAACAAATACTTTGAAGTGTACAAAGTGCTATGAATGGTCAGATATTACTGACATTGGCCATAATGGCTAAGAACAGAGGACAATTCTTAATGAAAAAAAGGAAAAAAAAATCTTACCATTTGGGAGAGTTCAAAATCCATTTTATAATTGAAAGTTTTACAAATAGGTGATGATAGTGACACCTTTGAAACATGGTTCTTCTACTTGAGGATTTAGGTGTACTACTACATGCATTTTAAATAAGGTTGCCTGTTTCTCTACTCAGGAAAAGAACAAAGGAAGTAACTTTCTCTTTCCATAAAACCATCACTTCTGACTTCTCAAGTCCTGTGCCCTACCCTCTACTCCATACATCACACATTCTCCTTAAACTATGAAATATAGTATTATCTAGAATTGCTTGATCACCCGTCTCTGTCTCTATCATAGTAAATCTTGAGTTTAATTTATTTATTCTCCATTCAAAAATATGTATAAGACCCATGATGAGTTGGGTATTGTCCTAGGCACTGGTCATACAATATTAAACAGAACAGACAGAAATACCTAGGAGTATGACACTGACTGTCATATTTTACATCAGCCAGATGACCTGGAAAACATCAATGACAAAGAAATCCTCCTACGTATGTGTTCTGGAAAGGGCTATGACAAGGCACAAGCCATTCCCATAGGACTTGCATGTGATTCATCAGGCCCTCAAGACTTCAATACATTGTTTCATAAATGATACCTGAATTGCTTATACCCACTGACCGATATGTACAAAACACTTGCTACATATTGACCTTAGCAACCTGTAGGTAAGCTTCTCTTTTTCCCTCAGGCGCTGAATTTACAATTCACTTCTCCATCCCCTCAGCCTAGGCAAGCCTACAAGCCCTTCTTAAGGATCTTCCTGGAATAAACTAACCACAAATAAAACAGTTCAGGATCTGCTGTTTTGTCAAACAATGGTTTCACCCCATTCACTTGTACCCAGTTCTTTCTTGTCTTGTTTGCTACTCCCTATGACAGATAAGAACCTTTGAGATGCTTGTAGTTCTCATTGTCACAGTATTCCCCTTATTGACATAGTCTCCCTCCTGTATTGCAGTAATCTCTTGCCCCTCTTGTAGTGATATTTACTAGTAAGTCTCTCCTGAACTCAATCTGGAGTGACTTTTTTTTTTTTTTTTAATTTAAAAAGTGCTTTTTGTAAAAACAGATGACAAATATTGTGTGTAAAGTAGATTTATACAAAATTTTATATCGAGTGTAAAATTCATCTTAAACTGAATGGAGTTGGTCTAGCTTTTTTGTTTTTTGTTGTTTATTCCTAATCAGTGACATATAGGTGTTTGATCTAGATGGGAAGCTATTTAAGTTGTATCTCATGGAACAATATTATTTGTGATATTTTTTGGGAACCCAATGTTGAAAAGAATGCCAAACCAGGGTTCATGTTTAGGAAGAAATAAGGCTCTATTAATTTTGTGTGCCTTTGATTACTGGTTATAGATTTGCATGTAATTATCATGTGCCATCTTCTATACACTTCTACACATGTTTTCTTAGATTCTCTTATTTGTTATGAACTTTTAGCTCATTTTCTGATTTCTACTGCCAACACTTATAATCTCTGTCCCTCTATTTATATATTAGCTGCCTGTGAGTTTCTGTAGTCTACAAGTAAAAATCAATTTCTCTTTCACACACACACACACACACACACACTACACACATGCACAGCCATTCCTCCTATATATGAATTCTTAATCTTTGTCTCTATATTGCCTTTATTGTCTTGTCTGTTTTCTGCATGCATAATATATAATGAATGACATTTGGTGTCTTTCTCTTGGATCAGAGAAATCTGCGAAAGCCAAACACAAAAAGAAGGTCTTAGCATACAACATAACTTTCACTTCCAAGCAATTTTTTTTGCAGCAGACCATGTTAGTTATAATTATTGATGAACAGTTTGGCTGTTCTTTTCACCTGCATTTTATAGTTACCTAGAAACCTTAAGGTAATAACAGGGTGAAAACTAGTGCTGATTTTAAATTTAGAGAATACAGGTTGCAATTTTCACATAAAATCCATATATGTGTTGAAGCCAGTTGGATTGGGTAAGGGAAATTGGTATGGCAGGAAGAAAAGTGAAGAAGGTGACATTTTCTGTAATCATTTGCAGAGAAAGAGCTACCATGGGAGACTGCTTCTCAGTATTTCCTTTTGCAATTCTTTGGAGTTTTTTCCAAAGATAATGAACTGATAGAATATACATCTATATTTACAAAAGAGATAAGACATTTTCATGTTTCATAAAACATTTGTATCTATATGTTTTTAAGATAAGCAGGATGCAGTAAGCTTTTAAAAAATGACTGAATGAATGACATGTGGAAACTGCCTTGTATATAATTTCTGTTTCTGTTCCTAATGGAAGTAAGGATTGATGTTTTATCATTTTTCACTGACATACACATGTGTTCCTCTGGATCTTTTCCTCTGATCTCACCTTTCTTCCATATGAAAAATGGAATGGTAGCAATAAAACATTTTTTCCTCTGTTTTTGATAGTTGCAAAACATCTGAGAATAGGAAACCATCTGCTGCTATCATGTAAATAGGCCAAAAAAACTTAGCAGAAGAGAATAATGTCTGGCATCCTGGCCACATCCACTAGCCCACATCTCTGCCAGGCCCCTGCCCCAGAGGTTGGGAAAACCAGGGCATGGATTCTGGAGAGCATTCTGGGAGCACGCTGGTCATTCTGCAGAACAAAGAGAAACAGCTGCAGGGAGTAGGGGTGGTAGAGCATGTTGCGAAATGAGGTATGGGCTAATGTCAGAGTCATTAAGCTTTTCTGATAAATGGGCTGCAACTTAATTGGTGGTTTCACTAATTAATTTATTTGAGTTGCTGAAATCCTCAGGCCTGCCCATGGCTGTTAGCAGAGCAGAGTGATATTTCAACATGGATAGTATTCTTTTTATCCCACATAAAGAATTTAAATTTGAGCTTACTCATTGGTGAAGTTTTTCAAAACACATCAGCAAGAAAAATATTAAATAATTCAAAATCTGTTTAATGTCTAGAAATAACGGGAGCTGTAAATTTTGAAATCGGAAGAGGAATCTGATTGCAAATCCTGATAGGTTTCTATTGAATGACATGTGGGATGACCAGAATGCCATCAACCAGCCTATGTAGAATTGATGCCTCTGTTTCAAATGGCTATTTATCTATAGCCTAACAGGGAAACTGGGTCAGCTAAACAACAGGATTAGGAGACTATAGGCAAATGTGCTCATCTGCTTCAGAAATGACATCTGGCATATACAAGGTTTGTCAGAAAAAATCCAGCCATTATATATATAATATAATTTAACCTGGTGGCCAAGGAGAGTGGACTGGAATGTGCATGTGTGAACAATGATGACCTCACTGTACTGGCCAGAGGGAGTAGTAGGGGCCCTTGAAGGAGCATGTGTACTACGTGGCCATCACATTCTAAATGACTCAGTAACTAGAGCAATGAATGCATCAAGTTTTGTATTAAGCTTGAAAATTTCTTTCTGGGAACTATTTGGATGATTCAGAAAGCTGCAGCTATAGCAACTGATGATTGGCAGCTTCATCATGACAACATGCCCACTCAGGCATCATGTCATGTCTCTTGCAGAAGTTTTTGGTAAAACATCAAATCACCCAGGTGCCTCCACTCCTGTATAGCCCAGATTTGGTGCTATGCAATTCCTGCCTTTTCCCAAAACTAAAATAATCTTTTAAAGAAAGGGAAGAGATGCCAGACCATCAATGAGATTCAGGAAAATAGAATGGGGCAGCCAATGGTGATTGGGAGACTTGTTTGATGTCCCAAGCTGCCTAATTTGAAGGGGACTGAGACTGAGTCATTGTCCTATGTGTAATATTTCTTATCTATTCTTCAATAACTGTCTCTATTTTTCATATTATATGGCTAAATTCCTTCTGCACAGACCTCCTTATATCCTGTATTTACATATATGCACATACCAGATAAGTAGATACACCCATACACATATATAGATATACCTATATATGTGTGTATACTTTTCTCTTTTTAACAATGAGAATACCTTCTTAAAAGAAAAAAATATTTTTATCCAATGTTTATATTTTATAAACATAACCAAGCATCCTTTATATAAACTTGTTTAAAATAATTGTCATTAATCATATGACCTAAAATATATTTTCTACATTATTTTTATTTTGTGTTTATAATTTAATTACAGAAAAGATGGTTATGTTTCTTCAAATACAGAAATATAGAGAGTAGAATAGAAAGTCCTGAAAACCCCATCTTTTCACTGAGATAATCACAATGAGCCTGTTTATTAAACAAATAAGAAATTATAATATACATTTTTTGTGTATGTGTATATATATATATATATTTATTAATATGTTACACACTCTGCTCTTTTTTGTTCACCTATTAGTGGTTTTATTTATCTTCCTGTATTAGTTGATTTAGTTATCTTTCTTCATAATGATTTAATAATGTTCCATTTTATAAATGACATCATTTGTAATTCAAAGCTATAAATGGACATTTTAGGTAGCTTCCATTTTTTTATTGTTGCAAACAATTCTTCATTGATAAAGTTAATATATAACACTTTTATATATGAAAACTTTGCTAGTAGTAGAATATTTTGATAAAAGATATGCACATAATGAATTTAAAGATTAACTAATAAACTGATTATTTAATAAAAATGGAAAGAATAATTAAAAAAGCAACAGTTAAATTAGGGAAAAGAAAATGATTTGTAATGAAACTCCTATCTCTTATCCAACTTTTCTATAGAAACCCTTATTTTATTACTCATATATTAGACTACTGGCCTTCCTTTAGGACATATAAGTTAAATCATTATCTATTGAGCACTATACTAAAAATCAGGAATCATTTGAATTTCGATGTGTTATATGTATTAGCCGAAGAATAACAAAATGGTGAGCTCTAAGTAAAAGTTTTGAGTAACACAAATGTGTTATTCACATAAGTGGGGAGATTGAATAAATTAACATATATGTTCAAAAAATAGATTGTTAATCTCATTTCCAATAGCACTTAGCTAATAATGAATAGGTGATTTTAAACCAAAAACAAATTTGGCTACACTCAGCTATTAAAATTTTTTTGGTCTACACTTGCACATAATTTTGAGAGAACATTCTAGCCTTGCAACTGTTCAAAAAGTAAAGACTGGAAATAGAAACATATACTTGTTTTATGCCTTAACATGAGTATCCTGTCTGCACCTCAGTAAGATATAACTTAGTGGAAATGTTTTTGTAATTATGTTCAAGATCAGTACAACCAGAAAATAGTTTAAAGCCACATGTTTGATAGAAAACAAGCCTGTCTTTGCCTACATCCTTTGTCCTTCCTTTGTTCTCTACAGTTACTGGGCACCAGCCACCAAAAACCAAATTGGCTAATTATACTTACCAGTCAGGAGGCGAGGCATGCACACTTTTTCAGAACATTTGCAAGTTGACTGATCTATTCCCTAATCAAAGGCACCTGGATGGAGTTTTTCCAGAGGGTATTAACTCCTAAATTTTCCAAAGTAGCACCTAGAGACTTAACCAATTAGCCTCTACATCAGGGGTGTCAAACTCATTTTCACTGGGGGCCACATTGGTCTCCCGGTTGCCTTCAAAGCGCCAAATGTAATTTTAGGACTGTATACATGTAACTACTTCTTTACAGTTAAGAGCTGGGTAGAAACAACATGCCAGGCCAGATAAAACAAGGTGGAGGGCCAGATGTGGCCTCTGGGCCTTGTGTTTGCCACCCTTGCCCTACATTTTTCAAACAGGTTATTGTTTTGACTGTTATTTAAACAACCTAAAGTTCCATGCCCTTGTGCTGAAATTTGGTAACTGTGAAAAGGTATCTGTAAAGTTTCTTGTGTATAGATTAAGTTACTGAAATCTGCACCCCGCCCCCCACCCCCGCAAAAGACATTCTTCTACTCATACTCTTGTTCTATATCTAAAAATTCTATTTATCTGACATGGTTCTTGAATTTTGTGCTTAAAAATTATTTAGCATCATAGTGTTATATGATAGTTATTTAGAGATCACATGGAGCCAGCTTAAGTAATAATCTTAGTTTGAAAATTGAGTTCAAACAATAAATAAATTTGCCCAAAGTAATTTATATATTTCTATATGAGAAATATCACTAAATTAAAGCATTGTCTGAGTCGTAATTTGTAAAGTGCTTAGTATGTCTTTGACTGAATAATTTTAATTACACAATACATCAAATTCTTCAGTTTCGGCATTTCAGAAGAAATATTCAAACTTGAATACTTATTTATCCAACATATAGACTGCTGAATTCAACTTTTTAATCCCTATTGCTAGTATCCCTTATGTATTGAGTTTAGCACAATGCCTTTGCACAGAACAATAAAACCTGTAACATTATGAAATTTTATAAGACTCTATGTGTTTCATTTTTATTAGCTTACTTTGTAAGATTGGCTATCATTATAATTCCAGTTTTCCAGATGAGAAAACTGAGGAACAGGAAGAGGTTGAAATGTAACCTAACTTATAGATAGTACATGTCAAAGTCAGGGTTCATTCAAGGTGGATTATTTCCCTAGCATATGCCCATAACTAGCCTGTACTATTGTCTATTATTTTTTCACTGAATTGTGAAAAATCATATTTTTACCAAGGTGAAACCTGTTATTTATTACTAGTAACATTTTTTACTAATTTTCTTTTCTTTTTTTTCAATTTTATTGTTGTTGTATTACATCCATCCCCTTTTTGCTCCCCTCTGTCCCCCTCCCCACCCACCCATTCCCCCCAAAGTCAATCCCACCTGTTGTCCAATTCCATGGTTCCTTATTTACTAATTTTCATCTGCCTATTTGTGCTGGAGATGTCATGTGTGTGTTCTACCTATTTGAACTAAGAAACAAAAATATTAAACATTCCCAATTAAATTGTAATACTATAAATTCTTTTTTAATTGGGGGGCTTTAAAAGTCTTGGAACAACTTCTTACAGTAATTCATAATGTGTGTCAAAGGCTGGATTTCACAAAATGTATTCTATGAAACACCAATATCAATAAAATATCTGATTAGGATTTCCTGGTTAGAAAGCAAAAAAAAAAAAAAAAAAAAGAAGTTGGGTTAAAGGCATTAACAATTTTTGCATGATCTGTGTTATAGTCTAATCTTTTTTTTTTTTAATACTCAGTTGCAGAAGCATTTTATGTTCCCATTTTCTAATCCACCTTTTAAACCAATACTTGCAATATTAGCGGGAAGGCCAACAAGCCGTTACTTGATGATTGTACTCCATCAGATAAGCAAATACATATGGTTCAACACAAGCAAAATGAGGGCCTTATAATGCACGTTGACCAATAGGTAAAGAACGTTTCATAAAACAAGGTGGCTGGGGATTAAAAACAAATAAATGCACATTGGATAGTCAGCTGTTCCAACTAATGTATACAGTTATAGACAAGACAACTAGAACTATCACACCTTCTTTCCTTTTCCTCACTGAAAAGCCTGCCATTCAATCTTCAGGAGTGCCATAGTTTTCTGAATGACAGTGATCAGCCTATAGCTTGTGCATATGAAAAGTTTAATGAATATTTGTTGATTGAATGCAAGGAAAGTGGAGACAGAATCTGAAGCTCAGATAACACCACTCCAGCAGCTACAGAATGCACAACAATAGGGCTGTCTTCACATTCACTCAGTATGGGACAGCTTATTAGCATTTGCAGTATAACCTGCCTTTGGAAGTTTAATTATTGTCAGTAATGCCATAGCCTAGGAAGCCTGCTGGTATATAAAGCCTGGTAGAAAACTTATACCTGATATTGTTTTGTAAGAGGTTTCCATCAAAGATGTAAGGCATTTTTTCTTATTTAATGTGATTGCTTTTATATTTCACAATGCTAATATTCTGTTTCTTGAAATTATCTTCTTGCTTTCAAGGGCAGTATTTTTTTTTCCTATTTCTTTCATTTTTCCTGCTTTTTAAGACACTTTATTAAAGGCATTTCCATTTCTTTTCACTCTCCTTTTCACTCTCCCCTGCCTGCTCCTTTTCACTGGCACAATCCCAATTCCTCACTCAAAGAAAATGGTTTGCAAATGTTTTTATTAAGCAAAACATGACTTTTACAGAGTGGTAAGTGTGTCCTTTTTTTTAACTTGTTTGCTATTTTCAACTTGAATATGCTACTGACAATGGAACGCATATCCAAGAAAACTTTTCTTCCATTCTAAATCCACCAAGGGACATGCATTTCCACTCTTTTCTGAGAGATATTTTGGCTTCTTCCAAAATAAATAAACAAAAACATCTTTTTATCCTAGAGAATTTGCTATTTCCAATTGGAAGTGACAGTCTTGAAAATTGCTATATTTCATTATAAACCTACTCACCTGAACTAATCATCCACAAAAGTTGAATCAATTTAAGCTGCAATTGATTCATTATGAGAGACCTGAGCTCTACCAATAACCTATTTTCCTTGCATAAGAGACTTCTAGGATTGATTCTTTTTGGGGGAAAAGTACTCAATTAAAATGATAATGTCTCAGTCCTGCTATGTTCTTGAGATGGAATCTACTCCCAGATGCTATGAAGATTAGTGAAATAACAACAAATATATCAGAATATTATACAAATTAAGGTGATAAAGCAGTAGCAGGGCTTGAAAGAATTGACCCTAATTTCAAAAAAAAAAAGTTTATTGTAGTAAATGCTACCAAACAGCATCACATGCTACATATAAATTATTCATGAACAGAAGTGTCAATAAATGCTACAAACTCCATCATTGTCCTATTTTAAGAAATTTCCACAGCTACCACACCCACCTTCATCAGTCAGTCAGCCATCAACATTAAGGCAAAACTTTGCACCAATAAAAGCATTACAACTTGCTGAAGGCTCAGATGATGGTTAGCATTATTTAGTAATAAGTTATTTTCAAGTTGAGGTATGCCCATTGTTTTTTTGACATAATGCCACTGCACACTTAATAGACTACAAGATGATGTTATCATAATTTTTATACACACTGTGATATTAAAAATATCTGTGTGACTCCCTTTATTATGACATTTGCTTTATTCCCATGGTCAGGAACCAAACCCACAATTCCATCTGAGGACAAAATATTAGTATGGTATTCATGGTCTTTCGATAAGCCACACTTTTCTTATCTGAAGAAAGTATACCAATGGAACTAAACTGGTTCTCTTAGCCATGTTGAAGAAAGTTTCCACCTACTATTTTTCTGTTTTGCAATATTACCTGCTAGCTCTCCTGCACATACTTAGTTATTCCTACTTGTCCTTCAAAGCTTAGATGAGATATTAACTCTTCTGATAAAAACTACATTATTTCCTAGTAGAGTTGAGTTTCTCTCTGTGAATTTCTCTGACACCTTGTTATACATCTACAACATCAATGTCATGATGGTATAATTATGAGTGCTATCCTTTTTTTTTCAAGTTTTCAACAAATCTGTGATAACCATGTGGTAGGAGCTATTCTGTTCATTGTGGTATTCCTAGCATAGAGCTACACAAATAGGAATCATACTGAGAAAGGAAACTGTCCCCACACAATGTAGATATTGAGAACTGAATCTATAACTTATTATTTATATCAATCTGATTTTCCAGTTACACAGATGTTATTAGCATCACTTTATTTATCTTGAGAACCTAGGTAAATGGCCTGAATGTTAATTTCAAAGACTTGTTGTAATGCTCATCAATAGATTATTCACACCCTAAAATTGTTTGAATCATTTACTTAAAATTTTTGCCTTGTTTTCACCAAAAACATAATTATTTTTTTCTTTTGTAATCAATTGTCCCCATTGAAAGACTTGCTCAAAATTAAACTTTCATTTCTCAATAAATTACATCCCTAGTTTCTTCCTCTGAGAAATAAACAAAATTATGCAGAGGTGGTGATCTTGCTCTCTGGTGCTATTCAATAGACTCAGCTTTGTCTTATCAATAGATTATTGATTACTTAAATTAAGAAAAACTGTATATTACATTTGTTTCATGAAAATGTGGATTCAGTAATATTTCAGCTTCATAACAGGGTAACCTGCAATAAAACTTAGGTGATAGATAAATCCTTGTAGCTTTTTTTTTTTTTAAAGGTATATAAACCAGTCAAACTCATAGAAGCAAAGAATTCAATAGCGGTTTGCTAGATGCTAGAAGGTGGAGTGGGAAAGTAAAGAGTTGTTACTCAATGGATGAAGATTTTCATTTGTACAGAGACCCACTGTACAACAGAGTACCTACAGTTAACACTAGAAGGGCTGCCCAGAAAGTATCCAGTCATGTAATATGAAATAAAAAGAGACATTTATTGAAGAAGATACAAGTAACAAAGTATATAGGACAATGATGCCTCAATCCCCTTCAAAGTAGGCTTCTAGGGACTTCACACGGTTCTCCCAACCACCATCAGCTACGTCATCATATTTTTCTGAATCTTATCAATGGTTTGAAATCTCTTTTCAAAGATGATTTTAGTTTGGGGAAAAAACTAGAAGTTGCATGGCTCCAAACCTGGGTTGTAGTGGGCTGGATCACCTGGGTGATTTGATGTTTTTAAAAAAAAACCCTGCACCAAACGTGACACACATATGAGTGGGCACATTGTGATGATGGAGCTGCACTCACCTGCTGCCCAGAGCTGTGGTCTTGTGTATCATCTGAATAGTTTCCATGGAGGAATGTTTAAGCTTACCACAAAATTTGATGCAGATTTGTTGTTATACTTACTCAGTCATTTTGAATGTGACAGCCACACAGTATATATGCTCACTCAGTGGTGTCCACACCCCCACTGACTAGTACAGTGAAGTCATCATTGTTCACACATGTGCATTCCAATCCACCTTTCTTGGCTGCCAGGTTACATCAAAGTTATGCAAACCATTCCTTTTTTATTCACAATGGCTGGACTTTTCCCAGACAGACCTCATACAATATTGTGTGCTTCAAAACTTGTTCAGAAGTGAACCTTATGTTAAGTGTTATTACCACAGAGGAGGAAAAGGTAAAAGAACACAGAGAAATAGGAAATGTTTGATTATATATATTGGTATTTTGGTGAGGTTAGTACATAGGTGCTTGCAAACACCTGAACTCATCAGATTATACACATTAAATATATACTCTAACTTTATAGAATGATTACAAATTAATGCAACTATTTAAAAATAAAACTTTTTTAATCATTTCAGAGCCATAAATTTGGATCACATGTAAGACAAATATAGTCAGCAATCTTGTGTACATAATCATTATTAGTTGGCAGAAGTTCAGAATCAGTCAAGAACCAGTACAAGTGCAAGAACATTTGTTATAGACCTACTGTGTATCAGCTGGTTTGATAATTTGCATGAATTATATCCTTTTGTTAAGATTTTAAATATTTCTGCTTAAATCAAACTTGTAAATCATTTCAGATTTCTTTCTAATACTACTTTCAATTGAGGTTAAATGGTTAATATGCATTTAAAATGTAATCAGGTGCAACACTGATTCATTATCTGGTTCAATGGTTCATTGGTTCACTCATTATACAGCCAAAAGTATCATCACAACTCCAGGCTGCATTTGTCATAGGAAGCAAACTATCATACAAAGGTCAGGTCCGTATCAGCCTTGATTTACCCACCTTGCAAGCACCTCACATTAGATATGTTGTCAAAATGAACCATTACTTGCCTTAGAAACTTTCTCACACACCTTCCTTTTTTCTTTATTTGTCCCAGTCTGGATGCATTTTTCAATTACGATAAGAAAAAATGTAAGAAGATTGCGTAAGAAGTGATTTTTCTTGAAGGAGGTATAAGGGGAAGTTTATGGAAGGGATGGGATTTGGACTGAGCTATGGATAAATATGAAATTTTCTAATTTCTACTTTTATGTATCTTTGCTTGTATTTTGTCTCTCCAATTCTTTGTACTTATCAGCTCAAGGTAGAATGTGACCTGTCAGCTTTCTCTACACAGAAAATGTCAGCTGCTCTAATCTAGCCCAATGGCTTCATTCTTATCGCTAATCAATCTGCACACATCATGTTTCCTATTAGCTAGAAAGAAGAATGGGACATCTCACACTAATGTAAACTATGTGATGGAGCACATGTAATGCAGTGATACAGGGGGAAAGGCAGGCAAGTAGCTTTTGCTTCTATTTTCCATTCCTCACTTCTGAGACAGATGACCTCTTTATTTAGGACTACTGCCACTTACGATAGACAAGACTGATGGTAAATTGGAAGTGACTCTGCCTCTACCACAGCTCAGCTGTGTTGGCCCTCTGCCAAGACTTTGAACAGGTGTTGCAAAGGCACCCAAAGAAGATTGAGATTCAGGGCATCATCCACACACAGTGTATTATGCCAACAAGGTAGCTCTACAGCTTGATGAGGACTCAGTTCTCTTCAAGTGTTCCTAACTTATCCCTTCACATCAAATGCAGAGCCTGCTTCTCACTGACTTCTCATTTCAAGGTTGTTTCACAAAAAGGGTGAATTTGTTTAATCTAACTGGCACAATTTGATGTGACAATCAGAGGAGTTGGGTGAACTTTTGTTTTAGGCTTACATATTTTAAGTACACATATAAAAGAACATATTGGTGGATGCGAGAAGGAAGGGGGATAAGGGTAAGTGAAATGGGTAATGCAATCTAAAGGCACAATCTTTTCAGTTATAAAATAGATAAGTTCTGAGAATGTAATGTATAGCATGGTGATTATAATTTATAATACCAAATTGCATATTTGCAAGTTGCTAGGAGAGTAGGTCTTAAAATTCTCACCACAAAGAAAAATATTTTTGTAACTATGGTGATGAATGTTAACTAGACTTACTGTGGTGATCATTTGGCAATATTGAATTATTATGCTGTACACCTGAAACTAATATAAGGTTATACATCAATTATATCTCAATTAAAAAATATGAATATAAGAAATATCAGTACAGTGCCAACTGTAAAATGCACTAAGAATCTTTGAGTCACCTGACCAGAGCAGTGCATATAAAACATTCAGTATGATCGCTGTTTTATTTTTTATCATGTTATTTACCTAAATTACTAATTTTTTGCAATGCAGCCACATTTTATACATCAGTAATCTGAATTCCAAACTAGCATGTGACTTTTTAAAGTTTGAACAGAAAGCCCTAAGAAAAATTCAATCCAGTTTTATAGACTCAAGGATATTTCTAGAGTCCTGAAGCCGTTATCAAAATATGGAATATCTTTTCCTCAAAATTCAACATCTGTATTCATGTCCTGTATTTCATTCATACTTATAAAGGCAACACCCAAATAAAAGCACTCCGAATTCATCTGAAATTGCTAAATATGTCACAAAGCAAAATAAGAAAAGCATTAGTATGCTGAAAGTATTCATTTTTTGCCTTCATGGATTCAATCTGTATTTAAAGGCTGCATTATTTATTCTAGTTTTGATGTTTGGAACAAGAAATTTTTGAAAATTACTTTTACAAGATAAGCTGTTTTTAGTTACATGTGGAAATATTCAGAGCTACAACCAGCCTTTCATTATTAACCATTTCCTGATTGGCAGACCAAAGGACTTAGATAGTCTTGAACTGGCAATAATTTTATTTAGGCCACCATCATAATTTCAACAAATAGTTTAAAAACGCATATGTGTTCCTTTAGTAGCAAATTTTTGTTATTGTTGTTTACAGGTCTTTCATATATAGAACATAATACTATTTCTCTTTCTGAATGGAATGATCTTGCCTAAACTCCCCCAAGAGAAGGGTCTATTGGATCCACCTGCACAGTCTCTGTATAAGTTAAGGGCTGGAACTTTGTGTTTTTGAAAGAGAGAAAAAGAATAGCTAGTTTGCATCAGGATAGTCTCGCTTCCAATCATGAGGAAGATACTGAAGGTTTATTTCTTGTTCATACTAAGTCCACTGTGGAGTGGATTAACTTTCTAAAGCAATTATTCTCCATGTAGAAACCCAACTGTTCTAGGCTGATGATGGCTACACAGAGCTACCCCTAGAAGTCTTGTCTCCTAGGTCAATGTAGCAAGAAAGAGAACACTGAAGGGTCTCCTACCTACAAATAAATGCATCAGTAAGGAAGTAGCTTTATCATTCATTCCTGCTGAAAACAGAGTAATAGTAATTGATTTTGCCTATGAAAGGAATGGAAAGTGCAATCCCTCATTGTGCCTGAAAGGAAGGTAAAGACAGTATGATCACTTTATCAATAGATATGTGAGCAAGGACCTTTTATATAATCTCTCAGAGCTTCTGTTTTCTCATATGTGGAGTGGGTATTCTAGAAGTAACTCCATAAATTTGTTGTTAATGTGAGTTGAGCTAACATATACAACTAGCTCTCCTATCATCTTGCACACAGCAAAAATTGAAGAAGTGATAATGGTCTCCCTATTTTTCTGGCCCCTGCCAACCTTATAATATTTTGTTCATTTATGTATTTCAAAATGATTCCTTCACTGTCCCATTTCTTTCTCTCACTTTTCTTCATTTTTGGTTTAAAAAGCTATTATCATCACTATTTTAAAGAAGATGAAAGAGAGTCAAAAGAACATGTTTATATCAAAAAGCTCATACATGTAAATAGAAGGCTTGATTTCAAATAAAATGTAGGCTTTTTTGTCACACTAGAGTTCTCTTCTGGACATTAGGTCATTTAGCTGATGTCACAACATTAACATGAATTAATACAAAATAGCATTTGAAATCAGTTTATTTGAAATCAGAACATTGTCAAAGCAACAGTTGTACAAGGCAAAGTTAAATAGGGAAGGAAGACTTGAGTCAAAGTTACCACAATAGGTTAGAGAGACAAGAATGCCATCTGAACTGAACTCCACCGAAACTAGAGTGGAGTGTGGGGATCATAGGCCATTTGCAAATTGGCCTTCCTCAAAGGAAAAATAGGCCTTTCAGTATCTTCTAGACAGGTTGAAGTATTACACCTTGGAGCTAGATGCCTAATCTCTTACAATCTCCCTTGATAATTACAGTCAAAGGAACCTCCTCCAGTTTCTAGAGAGAGCAACCCTGAGTCTTAAAATTAGCAACAGACCTTCTAATATATATATTTTTTCATCTCAAAGGGGTTGAGAAACAATTTCAGACATATTTCCTAAAGTAAATGACCAAAGAAAGGGTAGGATGAGGCCTTGGTGTTTAGGCCATTTGGATTTTGTAAGAGCCAGGATGAGAGACAGGACAGGGACAGAGAGACAGAAAGAGGGCTGGGTAAGGGACACAGCAGGAATTGCTTGCCTGCACTCCAGGAGACAGAGTGCCTAAGCTGGGAAGACAAGAGACCTGACTACAGGGCCCCCACTTCCAAGGTGGAGTCTGCATTCACATGCCTCCTCATTGCTGGGACAGCTAAAAGGCTGGTCTCAACCAGAATGGTCAATCAAAAATATCTGCATGTGGTATAGCCACTTTAAGGTAGCTTAACTTATTACTAAATGCCAGCTCAGTGTTACTATATGATGCTCATATAAGAACAATTGTGTGAAACTCATATAAGGCTCCATGGCCTTTTATGATCTAGCCTCTGAAGAGATACAGAGTGACACCTCTGTTGTCTTCTATTGGTGGCCTTAATGAGAAACTTAAGGAGAGAAGATCTTATTCCTCTCAAGACAGGCATGCCCAAGCATTGGGACCCATGCTTTATTTCTTTTGTGGGGGTGGGGTGGGTTTAAGATATTTATTTGTGATGTGGACCTGTGAAAACAGGCACTGGATTGGGCAGAGGGAAAAGTCGAAGAGATGCTGGTTTGCCAAAATGTTAACCAACACATTTTGACATTCTGGAGCAATTGCCTATCAGATCTAACACATGACAAGATGGTCTTTATTTCTCTTTGCTCAATGGCTGGAAGAGGTCTGCCCTAGGAAGGGTATGACCTTAAGTGAGGTCATTCTCTGTGGCTGAGGCAGACTTGCTCTGAAGCTATAAGATGAAGGCTATCTTATGTCACACTCCCTACAAGCTGGGAAACAAGTCCTTTCTTGCAAGGGAATCTAGGTGGCATCTCTCTGCGGATATACAGAGGATGCTATGAGACCCTAGAAAGGTAGTTCACAGATGGTTTAAAGTGAGGCCATGTGTATCTTAGAAACAATACTGGTAACAATAGCTGAGATTTATTGAGCGTTTAATATATGTCAGGTGTAATATTAAATTCTTTGCATGACTTATACCACTTAATATTTACCACATGCCTAGGAAGAAAATAGATATGTAACTACTATTCTTAGGTTATATGTGAGAATATGGCAAATAAATGATTAAGTTACTATCCCCAGGCTACAGAGTTGGATTCAAGCCCAGGCTGCGTGACTTCAGGAACCATTGCGTATAAACATATATACTCAGGAATGTGGACTAGGCTGTTACTTGGGGAAATAATAAGTAAGGACATTAACTATCAAAGTTCCTAACCTAGAATGTGAACTTAATAAGTATTTTTTGAAGAAAGTAGAAATAGAGGGAGGGAGAGAGGAATGAGGGTATTAAGGAAGGAATAGAAAAAGGAACTAAGTCAAATTTAAAGGACTGTAAGAAGATGAATATGGTCAGATAACCAAGTCTCAAGTCCTATTAAGAAGCTCCCAAAATTTCTTAAATAAATTGGATGGGTATTAGGCATGTTGTTCTTTGTGCTCTCTGCATAGAAAAATACTCTGCAGAGATTCACCATTTTTAATGCTACATGTGTGATTGTAAGTTATTCCTCCAGTGATTATCAAGGTTATCCTATTAGGTTGGGATTGTTTAGAGAGAGATTTCCTATGGCTTTAGGGACACATGATTCCTGCCTCCAAAAGATTCTTACCATTCCCAGAGTATTAAGCAAGTCTTGTCTGTAGGATTTGACTTCTCAGAACTTGATGGTCATGAGATGTTTAAAGCCACCATAGTTCCTGACACAATTTTGAAACTGCAGAAACCATAAAACTAAAGAGTAAGGTATTGAAGGGGAGACCTCACTGAAGTATCTGTGTGCATTGAGTCACAAAGTCCAAAAAGCTTCATAAGAAGACCATAAACAAAACTGATGTTTGCCTATTTCTTTTCTTTCTATAATGAATACATTTGAAGGCAGCAAACCTTATTCTCTGGACTTTAGATGTCTCTTTTTTTAAAAGAGGATCTAACTATTTATCTTCTGTGGAAGAACAGAGAGAAAAACAGCACTTTTCTCTCCACTCCAGTCCAGCCATTCAACTTCCTATTGGGCTTTAAATACTAGGCTCTTCAGTAAGAGACAGGATCCAATTCTTTTCAAACATTGTCAAAGGTTCATTTTTCTTCAAGCTGTAATGATACAGAAAACTTGCCAGTAGAGGAAATCCAAGTTCAAATCACAGGGATGCATTAACTATTTGTTTACAGAAAAGACTTCTGAGCATTTTCTATATATCAGTACATGTGTTTTAGCATATCAGCACACAGCAAACTGATGAGAACAGAGATCATCATCAATACTTTGGGGAGTTAGAAAATGAAGCAATATTTTCACATAAATGTAAAGTGTACAAAATATATGTTAGGTAATCCTTTATGCAAATATATGAATTTTTGAGAGCTTTCACTGGACCATCCCATCTATTTGTTCAAAATAAATTTCCATATTTAGAGAGACTTAAAATGGAAGGAAATCCACTAAATTCCTAATTCAGAGCACTCATCACCTTTTATAATGGTAGCCTGAATCTGTCCAGTGTTCTTATTTGATGTTTTTACATTTTTACTAACAGATCTATTTTTATCAAATGGAATCTTACATAAAACTCTAATCTATAACGTAGAATCATAGAGTGTTTTGTTGGTATAAATTGTTTCATGTTTAATTCAGTTTCAGTTTCCAATTTATTTCTCAATTTTGTTTTTCAGGGCACAGTGTTGAGAAATCCTTGGTTTATACAGATAAGTAGTTTTAAATGCTTTTAAATAGTTTTATGTGATAACTTGTTACAGTTTCCAATTAAATTGTTCTGGACTCTTGACACAAAAAGAAGTGTTTTTATTATTTTTTTCAAAAGTAACTACCTTGCCCATATTTAGTACTTGCTTTCTTTAATTGAATCTAAAACTGTTCCTTTGCCAACTGAAACGATTTTTATTTGAGGAAAAGATTCAAACATATCTTGCAACTTGGGATTCTTTAAAATATGTCATAAAGTTAAATGCCTTGGCTTCATCTATTAAACCTTCAATATTTAAAGATAGTCAAATGTATTTTTATCGCATGCTAAACTTAAACATTAAGCTTTAATTTTAATGGTGATAGTCTACACTTAAAAGTAACTATGAAAGTGTATTGAACTAATTTAGATTATTAATAGGAGAAAAATGTACAGTCTATTTCAAAATTTTATGCCATAAACTTCCTTAATGACATAGAACAGATTTTAGTATTAAAAAAATAATTTAACTCAATTCAAAAATGCAATTAAAATTACCTGCCTTAAAATTTAAATAAAAATACTATTAGTAGTGATATTATATGATAATATTTTATAGCAAGTTTTCTTAACCAGTGCTATTGTCTATAAAACATATAATTGTAGTTTGTGCATAAAAATAATCTCATAAATTTTGTCTTACGCTGTTTGCAAATTCTTAATTCTGAATCACATTGTGACACCTTAAAATATTTAAAAACGCAAATACTTTAAAATGTTGATTTTTAAATCATTACTTCCATAATTTTTAAAAAACAATTACCTTCTGAAAAAATATGAGATAGCTGCATTTGCAACCTCTTCTGCCTGAAGTGTGAAGATTTCCAATATTCTCAGCCTTCAAATTAATGTTTCATATCCTTAGGTTTTGTTACAGTCTTATTAGATAATTGTACTCTTGTATCTGCACATTTTTTTTTCTTTTCAAACATATTTAGTACAATGTCAATAGCACTGGATTAGTAAAGCACTCAATGAGACTATGTGCTCCTTCATAAGTGTTAGGTGGCAGCTTGTTTTTAACAATACTGTTAAGTGCACTTTTATACTCAGATTTTAATTTTGTTTCCCACGCATGTTCAATAATATTGAGTTTCTGCTAAAAAAAAAAAAGGAAAAAAAGCTGAGAATCTTCTTTCAAAGTTGTATGTGGTTGTATTTCAACCTGACTTGAAATGTTTGGACTCTTTATAGAAGTTTAAAAAAAACACACACATTCAAAATCTCGGTCAATTATATCATCATGGTAGGTAAATACCAATGAAAAATAACATGTCATATATTTCAGATTTTATGTAATCTATGTGTAAATGTTCATACATTGTTTAACTTCATTTATTTAGTAATGTGGTTGACATTAATTAGGGTTAGGTTTGTTCTAATATTTCATATTCCACTTTGAGCCTGATCAACTCTCATCATATAAATAATATTTTTATTTGTTGTTTTCTATTTTTAAAGAACTGTTTCTAATTTTAAGGATAATTATTTTATCATACCATAAATGGCTATAAATGTTCTGTAGGGTGGGAATATGTACATATGCTTGCATAAAACAAGTAACTATAAAATTATAAAGTACTAAATTTCTTTATTCAGTAAGATGCTACAAACAACCTGCATCTTACCTGTTCTTGTTATCAGAAAATATTTTTCTGTGCCAAGAACTTATTTCAGCAGAAACAGTTGAATGTTCCTTGGGACTTATTAAGTATAAAGACATTAAGACTTGAATGACAAATATCATATGATCTCACCCATTACGGGACAACAATGAGCAAAACTAACAACAAGCAAAACAGAACCAAGTATATGAATACAAGGAATAGGCCTTCAGTGGTCAGGGAGAACGGTGTTGGGGGAGGGGGGAGGTAGAGGTAAAGAAGGGGAGCAGCTTAGACAAGAACCTAGTATAAAGGAACCATGGACATGGACAACAGGTGGGATTGACTTTGGGGGGAATGGGTGGGTGGGGAGGGTGACAGAGGGGAGCAAAAAGGGGATGGATGTAATACAACAACAATAAAATTTAAAAAAAAAGACTTGAATGAAAATCTGAAGAATGGGTACCATTTGTAAATACAGAGAGAAAGAGGATTGGTTCTTCAGGTGTGGAAAATAATTTATGAAAGCCTTAAGAGATAAATTGAACATATTTTGTTGGGTGTCTCTAGCTAAGGGCATGGTAGGGGAGAACAGTCTGTCTGTAATGGAATCTTTAGGAGTCTGCTATGTCCTAATGACAGAGGGAGTTGGGTTACTGGGAACTCTGAATGTCTATCTGGAGGAGTTCAATATTTAAATTTTAGTAAAGACATTGTCATTGAGACCCCCTTACAAGATTTGTAGTGCTGTGATAAGCATAAAATAATCCCTTCATAACATTAGTTTTAACAAAGTAATATGTTTTAGGTAGCAATATGGATTTTAGAAAAGGAACTAGGTCAGAGTGAGATGACAATCTCTTGACTAGGATTTTGGCAATAGAGAAAAGAAAGAGGCAAAAAGCAACTAGTGATGTTTTCCTAGATTTACCATTAAAAAAAAAATCCAGTCTATTTTAGCATGATATTGGGATGCCCTTCAGACTTGACGATGTTGTCTTTTGTGTGAACAACAACAAAAACCCCTCTCAGTACAGGCAATGCGGCATTTTATCCACTTGGGCAGACACACTGTGCTCACGATCCGTGACATCAACCATGGACAGCCAGGAAGTGGCTGTCTCCAGTGTCCCGATCTCAGTTCCTACTTTTACATGACAGGTTCAACATCTGCCTTCTTTCTTCCTCACCTGAAAGGAATTCCAATCAAGCCTTTGGTCAGAAGGAAAAGGGGAGCTATCAACATGTCACTGTTTCTGACGGCTTTTCCATTTGTATATGCATTTCAATAAATTTTAAATCAGAGTGACAATAAAGCAAAACCCTTTCAGATTTCAGTTTGCTTCTGCAGGGATGGGTGCCCTGTCTGATATTTACAGTTCACGGTCTCATAATAACAGATGACTGTAGCACCTTGCTTCTTTCTACATATTTTATCTAAGGCTTTCAGCAATTTCATTCCAGTTATTCTTTTAATGGCAATTAGAGTAAAATGAACCGCTCAGAAGCCACTTGAAGCATAATAAAAATGGAAATGTAATCTAACTTTGGAAGAAATTTAGTTGGTTAGTTAGTTAGTTTTTCCTGACATCTTCATTGGTTGTCCACTCAAAAAATTCCAGGTAATATTGAAAGGTGTTTTTAGGTTTTTTGCAATCACTACAGAGGAGATATTCTCCAGTATGTGCCCTAGGAATGTTTTCCCCTCACCCTGTATATGCACATTCATAATACACCACTCTGTTGAATTATTCTATCTAGTTCATTTTCCCCTAATGGCTTTTACTTGGATCTGTTTACTTCACCATTCTAAATCTTCTGCCATTCTATAAAATTAATTAAAAGTGTATTTGAACTTGTTTGCCATGAAAAAAAAAAAAAAAAGATTTATATTGGCAAGTATCCTATTACAACCACCATTTTGTCAGTAAAGGCTTTTGTTTAGTTTCTTTCAATACCCCATGAAATACAGTGTAGCAAGCTTGATTTTTTTTTCAACTGAAGAATTGTTATTTTATGTTAAAAGATGTATATATATATATATATATATATATATATATATATATACACACACACACACACACACACACATTTAATAAGCTTAATAAGTTAGTTGGCTTATCATCTCTCAAAATCTCCTTTTCTATAAATGTAGATGGCATCATGGTGACCAAAATATAGAAAAAAGCAGGTGTTAATCAGTAGATAAATCACAACCATAGTTTAAGAAAAGTTTAATGGAAAACAAGCATTTTTTCCAGCTAATTAGAACTACTATGTAGAGATCAGACCACACTAGGACTTCATATGCCATTTTGGGTGCTTATTTTAAGGAATCATTCTTTAATGACAAGTAACATAAAACCTACCAGATATAATTCAGGAAAAAGAAGTTCACTAGCTCTCCTGTAAGGTAAGCCCAAGGGTTCAACATGGTTTAGGCACATCTCTATCAACATGGTTTCTTTTTCCCCAGGACTCAACACTGCTAATTTCTCTGATCCTCACTCACTATTGTTTCTCTTCACATGACAGCAATAGTGGGCACTATAACCAATATATCCCAATCTCCCAGCTTAGAAGTTTTTTCAGAAAATGGACATCTCGTTTTCAAGAATGATATAATTATTACAGAAAAACCTGACTGGCTTGGTTGGAATGAATTTTCACAGGCATAGAAAGTGATCCTCTTTGGGCAGGTTGAGCCTGTACTATGGACAGCTCCATGATACTTCCTAGAGCACTTGTTCTTCCAGAGCCAGGAAAAGGTGGTGAAGACATGATGATCAAATGAAACCAGAGATTCCACAGGCTGCAAGACTCTTACAAACAAGCAGTAGTACTTACATAATTGTGCATTCTTGAGTGGGGGGAACACTAAGGGCACATACAGAAACATTCCAAGGAAGGAAAGCAGTTTTAGTACTACGGGGCTTCCTTTATTCATGTGATCATTTCATATATTTTTAAAAACTATTTTTTACATGCCAGTCTCTAGGCTAGGTGCAAATAATATAATACTATAAATAGGGAAAAATAGTTATTATCCTTTTGAAGGACCAAATAAAGAAGGGAGCATTAATTATTTTTCAGAGTTCATATGATACAATATAATTAGACAGGAATGTGTATAAGACATAGAAAGATAGGTTTTCATTTACTCTTGGTAAATATGTTCCAACAATAAAAGATGTTCTCCTCAGTTATGGAATATATGATATATTTGTGCTTCTTCCCCAAAAGCTATGACTTCTTTATGATTCTAACATCCATTGATAAATACATTGTTTCTATGTTTTTTATATTATTTTCAAGTTTAAAAATTTAGGTAAAACTTACCTAAATGTTGGCTTGAATTCCAATTTCATTTTTTCCAAATACCCATAAATACATTGTTTCTATGTTTTTTATATTATTTTCAAGTTTAAAATTTAGGTACAACTTACCTAAATGTTGGCCTCAATTCCAATTTCATTTTTTCCAAATACCCATAAAAATCTCCATTCATATAGTATTACATAAATGAATGAGTTTAGGATTAAATTATTTCTTTTTTGCTTCCTCTTAAAATTCTCCTTCCTTGAATGGCATCATATTATCCTAGACTTAAAACACTCACCTTCATTTCAAATATACACTTTTCCTCAATTGTTTATTAATCCTCTATAAATCAAGAAAAACCACTAATTTTTAATCATGATTTTAAAATGTATGCATTTTTAGCCCTGGCTGTTGGCACAGTGGATAAGGCACCAGCCAGTGAACCCAAAGGTTGCTGGTTCGATTCCCCAGCCAGGGCACAATAACCAGGTTGCAAGTCAAGTCTCCAGCCAGGTCCGTAGCTGGAGGCAGGTGAAAGGCAACCATACGTTGATGCCTTTCTCCCTCTCTGCCTCTCTCCCTTCCCTTCTCTCTAAAAATAATAAATACAATCTTTTAAAAAAATGCCTGCATTTTTAAAAACCAAAACCAATAGCAATCTTCCTGAATAATTACTTTCCCTTTCATGTACAAGGTTCTAATGTAAAAGGCATTATGTGTAGCTTAAGTGACATATTATTATGATAATAAATATAGTTATTTTTAAATGCTTATTTTTCTAATAGTGTAGCTCATGAAATCAGACTTTGAATAAATATCAATGGGTGCATTGATTCTAAATTTATGAGTGAATAGTACATAACCATATTTTTAAACAATCATACTTAGATCTTACCATCATCTCTTTAATATATTTGATGTTTTTGTCTGTTTAAAAATTTTTATTTTTAATTTTTAAACATTTTTGTTAAAAACTAAGATACATATTCACCTATTCACCTAGGTCTATACAGGGTTAAGGTCACCAATATCACCATCTTTCACCTCCATGTCTTGTATCATTGGGAGGACTTCAGGAACAATAACATGACAAAACTCTCATTTTCTATGCAAACAATGACTTTTTGGGGAATATTTCCTGAAGGATCCAACTGAGGCTCTGCTTGAGGAGGTGTCACTCTTTTCAGAATTACGTCCATGGTGGATTGTTAGCCAATTTTTCAGGAACCACCTCTAGGAGCTTCTCAAGGAGTATCCACACCTAGGTTAAGGTTGTTTTCCATTTATACCGCACCCTTGTTGATCTTTGCAACCTCCTCACCTTTAGCAAATATTTTGAAACAATGGGCAATCATTTTGAGTGCCCTCTTCCATCTATTTATCTCTATCTCTGTCTTCTATTTCTCTATCCATCATCTGTTTTCATCTTTTTCTCTTTCTCACCTCCAGTCCTTTCTTTTTGACTGCATATAGAGAACTGACTGCAGTTGACAAGGCAGCCTTAATGTTCTCCTCTGTTTGACTCAAGTTTAGAGAGGCTCCTTCCTGACTCTTAAGTCCCTGATCTCCCTTTTGTAGAGTATTTTCCTAGGAAATTTTGTAAGAGCCCTGGCTGGTGGTTTAGTGAATAAAACACTAGCCTGTGAACCCAAAGTCGTTGGTTCAATTCTCAGCCAGGGCACATAATGAGGTTGCAAGCCAGGTCTCCAGCCAGGTCCTTAGCTGGAGACAGGTGAAAAGCAACTATACATTGATGTTTCCCTCCCTCTCTGCTTCTCTCCCTTCCCCTCTCTCTGGAAATAATAAATAAAATCTTTAAAAATAAAAAAAAATGAAATTTTGTAGGTATACTTTTTTTCTTGGTCCTTTTGAAATGAAAGTTTATTTTCTTTAAGATTTATTTTATTATTTTTAAAGAGAGGGAAAGGGAGAGAGGCAGAGAGGGAGAGACACACAAATGTATGATTGTGTTTCACCTGCCTCTAGTTATGGACCTGGCTGGAGACCTGGCTTATAAACTAGTTATGTGCCTGGCTGGGAGTCAAACCAGTGACCTTTGGGTTCACAAGCTGGCGCCAATCCACCACCAGCCAGGGCTGAGCTGAAAACATTTTAAAAACAATTTCTTTATATCCAGGAATGCCTTTTTCTCAGACCTGGGAGTCATCCACTTGAAATACTATCATCAAGATAAAGCTCCTAGCTCCTTTCCTATGTGAGGCACTCAATGGGATGGGTGCCTCACTCCCAACTTTTAAAGCTGTCTCTTGCTGTGATGGAAGTTTACTTTTCCTTTAAATAAGGCCAATTTGCAAATATAGGTGATCCAAGTTATCTCCACTCTCACTTCTTAAACCCCCCTGTCCTATGTTACAGAGGCATTTAATTCAGATTGAATGCTGACTCCTCGCCCCTTTGCAATAGCATCAAATAGAATACTTTTTTCTTACTTAATACTATCCAGTATGATTTTTGCTTTAACACAATATAGAAAGAAGTCAAATATTACTCATTTTTTTAAAGGGGCAATTTTCTTTATCAGGAAAGAACAGAAGCTGGAATCACTGTTCATAATTTTTAACTTTTCTGAGCATAAATATTGCCAACTCTTCTTGAAAGCCCACTTAGGGTGCTGCTCACACGTTGGCTTTTAAAAGACAGTTTACTTTCGCTTAGTGAAAGCAAAATTCATATTAAGCAGCTAGTTTATTAATATAAAAAGTTCAGGATGCAGAGTGTCTGCCTTGAAATGTGAGTTAACCATTTATATAACCACACATTTTACTTCACAGTGGCAGGCAGATCTGCTTAGTAAGGGGGAGTTTAGATTATAAACCAACTGGGAATGACTTGATTATCTTTCCAAATGGGAGAGAACAATAAATATGTGGATTAGTAATTTGTGAAATAGATTGTAGAAATGTTTCAGGTGTTGTGGAGCCACCATTTGTATCTACTGACATCTACCTACCCCTTCTTAGTCACATCCTTTATACATGGGAGTGGGGGATTAAAAAAATATAGAATAAGAGTGTTCTAATCATGAAAAGGATGTTAGAAAAAATGCAGGCTCAATGCCTTCCTGAATGAGAAAGTTGAGTTTTCACAATATATGGGTGGCTTCCCTAGGCTCATGTGGCTAAAGGAGTCACAAAGTCTTCTAGCTGAATTCTGTCCTATTTTAGGTCTGCCCTTGAATCCATTGCATTTCAATTTTAATCTCCCTTTGTACATCAGGTTAGTAATTCCTTAGTTAACTACTTACTTTTTTTTTTTTTTAAGGTTTTTTATTCATTACTTTTAGAAGAAAGGGAAAGAAAGGAGGAAGAAAGGGAGTGAAACCTCAGTGTATGGTTGCCTTTCACCTGCCTCCAGCTATGGACCTGGCTTGCAACTTGGTTATGTGCCCTGACTGGGAATCGAACCAGCAATCTTTGGGTTTGCAGGTGGGCGCCAATCCACCGAGCCACACCAGCCAGGGCTTACTTCACTACTTTCTAATCTTCTTTTGAGTTGTCTCTAATTTATTTACTTTGTTTTGATATTTGTACAGCTATAATCACATGCAATAGTTGTGAATCACACCATTTCTCACAAGGTCCTGCACCATTGAAGTACACTGCTGTGTGATTAAACAGCTGTGATCCCTGTTTATGTGACTTGTAATCAATTTGTGATTTTAGTGGAGTACAATGAGACATTGGCAAGAAAGCTCTAGATAGGGCTCTATTGTGCCTGGGGGCTGGGATGCTCAGGCAGAACTCTGAAGGCTTTTTCCTGCAGCAAATACAAACAAGGGTTTTTCCCTTCAGCAGCAGAAATTATACGGTGGGGAATCTTCTTGACGTAGTTACATTTGAAGACAACAGCATTCAAAATGTCAGTCGTGATTAATATTACAATGATTATCATTTCAAATCTGCAAGATAATTCTAAAAAAAAAATAACCCAAAGGATACATATATTTAATTCTGAAAATGTATGGTAGTTGTCCTCAGGCCTTCAAGTGTAGTAAGACTAAATGCTAAACTCTATCTTCATAGTCAATGTGTTATAAATTTAGATATAGTCACATAATATCTCTAAGCCTCAGTTTTCTCACCTGTAAAATGAAAATAATAAAAAAGTCCCATTAAATCATGTGACACAGTATGGTTTAAAAAAGTATTACTGTAAAAATTATACAAATACTTGTAGCTTTATGTCCGGGAGTCTCAGAAATGACTAGATTATAACAAAGTTTTATAAATAGGAGATATAATTAATAATTATATTTTAAGCAAAGAAGTATTGACATCAGCATTAATATGTATAGATTGTAATGATTATTCAAGTCTGAAAATATTATTTATATCAGCATTCATGTTCTTTTTATTCTACCTAGGCTATAAAATCTACTTCTATATGGGTTGAGTAATTTAGCCTCTGTAGGAGAGAATTCTTTAGATTTGTTGCTAAACTGCACTATTTGGTCTGTTAAGTCCTAATAATTGTGTGTGAGTGTGTGTGTGTGCGTGTGTGTGTGTGTGTGTGTTGCATATGTCTTAAAATAGGGATGTTAGTTTACCATTAATTAATTTTTAAAGTCCCTTATATTTGGAACATCTTAAAAGTTCATTTAGTCTGTCCTTTCAAATTAGTGTAGAAAATTTCAGAATTTATTTGTAACATTTACTGATCATGTATTATCTGTTAGGCATTATTTTAACAAAATATATCCCAACCTCTACTTGAATTTTTCTTGTGATCAAATGTTACTATTTCCACTGTAGTACCATTACTATTATTCATTTCTAATTCTTATAATAAGCAAAATCAGGGTAAGCATTTACTTTTGAAACCCAAAATATACTGTAATCCATATTTTATAATCATTGGATGAATCCACCGTGGATCCAATAAACTTTTAAAAGTAAATGAAAGAAGGAGACAAATTATTTGGATTTAAATGAGAATGTATGTCTAAACAAATTCTGCAAATGTGATTGAGCCAGAAATAGAAAATGATGATCAACAGATTTCTCCTGGCTAAACCAACAGAAGTTAAAACTCAACCTTTTAATTCTTGAGAACAAAGGTGCCTTTTCCTGGCAGTTATGCTTACCCCCACACTCTGATACAATTGTGTCTTCCATCCTGCCTCCAATGTCACCATATTATGACTCCAAAGCTATATACAACTGGCTTGAAATATGTCTGAGAGCTAAGAGGGTCTCCCAGAACCAGGTGGTCTGGCAGCACATGTCACTTATGACCCCCTAGGTGATGATAGTTCAGGAAAAAATTAAAAGAGCCAAAAGGAAATCCCTAGACTAATTTTCAATTTCTATCTTATCTAGATTGAAAAATGAAATGCTTTCTTTTCCATATTGTAGAAGCCATATCATGGCACCAAAGTTCAGAACTCTATAATCAGTCTGTGAGTGGATATAATGAGATTTTGCAATGGAAGATGCAGGATATGAGTGCCTTTGATCTCATTAAAACATGAAAGGTTTAGCCTTTCTGCTAAGGACTAAGAGGGCCAGGGCTTTTTTCCTGAGCTTGACTAAAAATTTGACTGAAGCTGCTAAGTTGCTTCCTGTAGCTATCAGTATGGCTTTCTTAGATTTTCCCTAGCCCTCATCTTTTTTAGCCTTACCCACTGGACATTTACACATTTTATGAGGGCAGCGTCATAGGGATCTTGCTCACCATTACAATACTCAAACCTAACATAGTGCTGAAGATGCATGCAACGTTTGAATGAATGAACAGTTTAATTTAGCATCCAGCATGACCAACTGGATGTTAAGAAGAAGGAGGAAATAAAGACACTCCTAACTTCAGGCTATATTGAGCTAAAAGGTTTGAAGGGTATTAAAGGGAAAGGCATTAGTTAACTACGGAAGTTGTAGATTGGATGACCTAGTTTATGCTTCAGAACAGTCCTTCGAGATGAAAAAAGGTTGCTGTCTGAATCAGACACTGAACAAGAGGCATAAAGCATGTCAATTCTGGGTAGATAAAAATTATGGCTATTCTAGGTGAAGAATCCATTTGTGTTAGAGAAAGTGAGTAGAATCAGTCAATTCTTTTTTTTTTTTTTCTTTCAATTTTATTGTTGTTGTATTACATCCATCCCTTTTTTTCTCCCCTCTGTCCCCTTCCCCACCCACCCTTTCCCCCCAAAGTCAATCCCACCTGTTGTCCATGTCCATGGTTCCTTTATACTAGGTTCTTGTCTAAGCTGCTCCCCTTCTTTGCCTCTGCCTCAATTCTTAACAAGGGCCTATTCTGTATAAAGATGCATTTAGTACTGTTACACGTAATTGGTTAATTCCAATTAAATCATAAAAGGCTTAACCAAGGTTGTTCCTATTTGTCAAACATTGAACTACAAACTAGCCAATGAAGGTTTGACTTCTGTAACAAAACATAAAATTGAAATCAACTCAGTGATTACTTGCAGACATACTAAAGCTCTAACTCCCCAGACGCATAAGCTAATATATTATTTTAGGAAACATTAAAGCATAACCTGGGGTTCAAATGTCCAAAGTAAAGTGAACATAAAAATAATCGTAACCCCCAAATTCTGTCAACCAACTATGGTTATCTTTGAATTTTTATCCTTCTGCAAAGTTCACAATAAAACCCAAGAACAATTTTTATTCTACTGATAATTTGTAAATAGGAATTTTACCATTGTTGAGTATATATATATATATATATATTTTTTTTTTCATAATAGAATATAAGTGCATTTTGTATACAGCTTTTATTGAGACATAATGCTTGGGGGAAAAACGCTTACTGCATTTAAAACATTTTAAAGATGCTAACTGCACAAAACTAAAGGCAAACACATGGGATCTACAAATATGCTCCTAGTACCACTTTGTTGGTTTGCTGAGAGAAAGACTGACATAAGATTAAACCTTTCATGTTCTAGCTTTTTTATTGGTTTGAATTAGTCTTTGTGTTCCCAAGGCTTAGGGTAGTTGTTCTTACCTATGGCTTCTCATGGACACTACTGGTTTATGTCTATTTCTCTGGTTCAATTCTCAACAGCCTTTTCTTAGCAGATACATTGGGTGCTAATCCTACCCGAGTGTGATAAAGAGAAAGACAATAAATGACTTCTGACTAAATAACTACATATCAAATAATTTGTTCTATGTTGATAGCCTCTAAATATATCTTATTATTAAAATTAAAAAGATTCTACACTACTGGACTAGTTCTATAATCTATGAGACATAGTCCTCCAAATAACCCATATGATTGATGGTGGTTACCATTAAATTAGGGCACCTCCCAAATCAGTGAGAAGCATCCCTTATATTAATTTAATAATAAGTATACAAAAAAAACTGTATCAATTTTTGCTAGTTTGGTCATTTTATGAATAATAATTCCCAAGCTAATGAGTAAGATGGCAGTGGCAATGCTTCTTGTGGGTGTTAGAAAAAGAAATCAGGGAATATGAATTTGTCTGACTTCCAAACTGCCTAGATCTTTTTGACCATTAGAAGGAAAATTACATTTTCATCAACTTGGAAAAATTATGTTTCTTAAAAATGTAGATTCTCTCCTGGCTGGTAGCAGAGTGAATAAAGCACCAACCTGCAAATCCAAAGGTCACAGGTTTGATTCCCCAGCCAGGGCACTTTACCTTTTGACTTTCATTTTGTATCTCTTATCACCTTTTCTTTTTATTGGCCAACCTGCAGATATGGCACTGTGGTCCAGCTGACAGATTTTCGAGTGAAAATGAGCCATTTGCCTTTCTAGTGGAACAATGTCTTTGGAGAGATTATCTAGTGTAAATAGATAGGCCAGAGTATAATCCCTCCCCAACAAAAATAAAAATCCTGAAACTACAATAACAAATACTAGACCTTAGCTCAATTAAGACATACCCAAGTGTAAAATTTGGGGGCTTTAAGCCTAGAATGGATTTTGGCTTTTCTTACTTGGTCCACAGCAAGAGTGAGGAGTAAGAAAAGAGTGAAGAGAAAGGAAAGAGTGAAGGGAAAGGAAAAGCAAATGAGGCTATTTAGGGCACATCATTGAGGATGACTCTAAATAGTTTCTCTCGTGGCCAAAAAAAACTGCAGATTTCACATCCTGGAAATAGCCACCTGCATGGCACAATTGGGCCCCTGGTACCTTAGTAAAGGAAAATGTGTGGGTATAGATTATCTTTTTGTGCTTTGTTAGTCTTTACATTGTAGATATAAGAGATGTTATTCCCCATCTGCTATGTTACCCGACTGTATTAATAAAAATGCCATCTCAGACTAAAGCTTTTAAATATTTTTTTGGACTTCCTATTTCCAAATTTGCCTTCTGTGGAATAAATATTTAGTGTCTCCGATGTCCAGTGACTAAGTTGTTCATTTTTTGGTATTGCCAACCTCGATTAGAAAAGCAAGGCATGAAGTAAATGGGATTTCATTTTTTTTTCCTTAGACTAATCTCATTACAAGACTCGTCATGAAACTACCTTAAAAAAGTCTATATTTACTGTAAATCCAAAGGTTGCTGGTTTGATTCCCTAGCCAGGGCACATAACCAGGTTGCAAGCCAGGTCTCCAGCCAGGTCTGTAGCTGGAGGCAGGTGAAAGGCAACCATACATTGATGTCTCTCTCTCTTTCTTCCTCCCTCCCTGCCCTTCTCTCTGAAAATACTAAATAAAATCTTTTTTAAAAATCTGTATTTAAACATCTTGTTTAAATGTTGAAGAAAGTCTTTGTCATTTTTTCAGAAACATTTTTTTCTTTTTTTAACAGTGATATATCAGAGACTCTCTCTTGCTGAGACATTGTGTGAAAGTTGCCAGGCTCCCAGCTGAGGGCCAGGTTGGGCATGTTAGCAAGAAAGCTATGCAGCAACCATGTCCTCATCCCAGGGCTGGACGTTTGAGTATTAACTATATGCCTGCTGTCTGCTCTCTGGGAAGCACCAGCTCTTCTCTCCTAGGCAAAACATAGTATTGGGTAAAGCATCCAAATCTTTTTCATATTATTCCAACATCATTGACCTTATTTCTTTTCCAGAAAAACACCGTGCTTGTTTCCACCTTTAGGATTTTGCACAGCTGTCTCCTCTTGCTGAGATGTTCTGCTTCTAGAATATTGCAAGTTAGTAACAACATCTTACTATTTAATTATCATTTCCAGTGTTACCACCTCTGAATTTTGTGTTTTCCATACACTAACCTCTTTGTGAAACTATTACTAGTGAACTAATAGATGTTGAGCGGCCACTGTGCATCAGGGAGAATTCCATGTTTCCAGAAAACAGAGATGAAACAATAATGGTGTCTCTGCCCTCAAGGCACTTAAATTGTGCACACGTGATAGTTTGTGAACAAGTATATAATTGTAGGGATCGATAAGTGATAGGACGAACATGAACAATAACTTCATAACTAACACAGGCGTATACAATAACTGAGCATTTAACGAAGAAGGGAACAACTTCCAGAGGAGATGGTATTTAAAATTGGGCCTGAATTTGGGATGATCTTGGAAACAAGCACCTCCAGCAGAAGGCACAGAAGGTAAAAAGGACTGGTATAATGGAGGAAAAGAGGAAAGCAAATGAATGAGTGGAGGCAGGTGAATTCTGAGTGGTTGATAGAGGCCAGATGGTATGAGCCTCATAGAATGTAGTGAGAGGTTTGAATTTTATCCAAGTTGAAGGGGAAGCAAATGAGTATTTTCCAAAAGAAGCATGATGAGATGCTATTTACATTTTTGAATGATTCCTCTGGCTGCTTCTGTGGAGCATGGGTGGAATTGTATTACTGTATGAAAATTAACCCTAGATTTGTTGTAGTAACAGAAACAATTTAAGTGGCTTAACGCATCAAACAAAATTGGTTTCTCAAGTGGAGAGGTAAAGTGGGAAAACTTCCTGACAGCGGAACAAGAGTTCAGAAGTGCACCCAACAGGAAGTGATGCATAATATCTGCTCACAGTTGTTTGTCAGAATTCAGTAGCATGTCCTATCTAACTGCAACAGAGCTGGGAAACACAGTGGAGCCGCTGATATTCTGTGAGTACCAAGTGGATATGGCAAAGAAGGGGAAGAATGTAGGCAAGAAAGAATCTAGAGGAAGTTTTGTGAAGAGAATAAGCAAGCTGAAAGAAAAGATGTAATGATCATAGACTGCTATAGTTGAAATTGAGTTTTTTTCTTTGTATGTGTTGTTTTGTTTTTGGTGAAGTACAACCATAGAAGTGGATTCCTGAAGATGAAAGGGATAAAAAAGTTGAGATGCCATGTATGTGAAAATGGTTTCCTTTGCTTATAAAAAGTAATATGTATTACCTGTATAGATCCAGCTGTATTTTGTTTTTAAGGTGAGAAAGCTGTATTTTTTCCTAATCCCTCTGTTGAATCTGTAAACTCTCTCTGTATCCTTAATGATTACCCATTTCCCCCCAAGTTCTACCTACTTATTTCTGTTACTCTATGAAGAACACATTGTTTTACTTCTAAAAAATTATTTATTATCTTCTATGAGCCTGTTACATGTTGCAAGAAAAGATTGCTTGACTGGGTATAAGACATCTACTTTTATTTTAGTTGTGCCTTTCACTTTCTATATTCCTTCATGTAACAACATTCAAGAGATACTTATTAAACTCTTAATATGTGCAAGATTCAGAGAGAAAGGTTGGAGATCAAAGGAATAAGAGGAAAGACATGATTCTGCCCTAATTGAGCTCACATTCAATTAGAAGGCACAGATGCAAGATATTGATGATGTATCATAGAATTGTATAATTAAAACCAATATAATTTTATTAACAAATGTCACACCAGTAAAGTTGATGAAATAAATGAAAAGAAGGATGATAGAAAACAAACAGAAACAAACCCACAATATCAACCTTTCATGAGTCACTGGTTGAAAATCATGTGGTGTTTTTAAGAGATACAAACTCAATATCTGTACATTGTAAAATCATTTACACATATAAAGTAGTTGATTTTTGTCATTTGCTTTCAGTGACTTGTATTTTGCTTTCTCTACATATCCTTATAAGTTTTAAGGATTATTTTAAGTCATCTGAGATGGTAGACTCTCCTAGCAGTGGTTTCCCTCTTGTAGTGACCCTTAATCCATTATCATGACGTACTGAGACCTACTGCCTATAAGAGAATGGCCTCACTTTACAGATCAAAGTCAGCATTGAACAACTGAACACTGCTGCTTTATAGTTAGTAATTTTAACCACTCTGGGTTTCAAATTCTCTGTCAAGAGTATGAGGTGACTTACAATTTAGCTTGTGCCAATCTAGTGCTTGTAATTACTGAGACCTGTGAATAAGACACAATAGGTAAACACCAGGAGTTATTCAAGTGTGTGCAGCTAAGTCACTGAGAAGTGACAGCAGTAAAGGGATTAATTAGTCTTATTATGTCTTCATTAATGGGAACTTGAAGTTGGAAATTTAGGGGATATTTATAATAGTACTCCTTTCTACACGTTTGTCCACTATTTTGGTTTCTTTAGTTTTCTACTCCAAAATGTAAGACAGTAAAATATTAAGTTATATTTTATAAGGAATTGGGAATGTGTAAGAAAAAATATTTTAGCAAAATATATTACATTTTTTATGTGAAACAAGAGTTTCTAGTCAGATTCTTTGTCTGACTCCCATAAATTCTAATCCCTGTATTAATTTTGTATTCAGTCAGAAAGGGTAAACAGACCAAAGCTGACTAAACTGAGACTTGCCATGCCTTGCTCACACCAGTCATACACAATCCTTGTTTAACCCTAGACATTTTCCCCCAGCTACATTGCTCACAGGACAGAAAGTGCTCAAATCAGAACCATCGGACTCAGTATTGAGTCTGACTGTACTCAATACTGAAGCAACCTAATCTATCTCTGCCTGGTTTTGCTTCATTTCTGTTTTCTTCCCAAAATTCTGATTAGAGTTCTGGGTCCAACACCTGTACTTGGGTCCTCTGCCTCCAACCAATATTTTAAAGAAACTCTTCATTCAGAAAAAAACAGCTTCCTTTTTCATTTGTCACAAAGGCAGCAAGCAGTTTTGCTACTGCTGCTCTTTGTTAATAGCCTTTTAAGATATAATTTATTTATTTCTTTTTAAAGATTTTATTCATTATCTTTTAGAGAGATATGTACAGAGAGGGAGGAAGAAAAGAAGAGAAATATCAATGTATGGTTGCCTTTCCTCTGCCTCCAGCTATGGAGCTGGCTGGGGAACCCGGCTTTGTAACATGGTTATGTGCTCTGGCTTGGAATCGAACCAGTGACCTTTGGGTTCACAGGCTGGTGCCTATCCACTGAGCCACCAGCCATGGCTTAAAATATAATTTTATACATATATACTTATACATAAATTTATATGTGATATTTAATCATATATTAATTGTATTATATATTAATATTACATATACTTAATACATATAAATATATATTCTTACCTTTTATTATTTTAATATAGTTTATTTAATGTCCTTCTTTTATTTCTATCACTTTTTCTCCAAAGAAAGCATTTTAAATAAATTCTTATTCAAAATAAAGAGTGGAGATAATATTATTCTCACCCCCTCATTGAGGTCATGTGATAAATCTCATAAAAGCCATTTTATTTCCTGAAAGAAGTGCTATAAAGAGGAACAAGGTCAATCTAAATTCTTAGGAATAATAAGTGATTCCTTCAAGAAGATATAAATCCTGTCCAATTTGTAGCTCAAGAAAACTATTAAAATTTTGATACTGCCACCTTGACTCATTTAAATACATTTGGGAAGGTAGGATTTAAATAGTTTTGTAGGATGATGTTGTTTCCTTCTTTGAAGACTAGTTCTGTCTCTATATATGAGAAAGTATGTTTATGCACACTAAATAATTTTGTCAAAGATTTAAAAAATTGTGTTCACATTTAGTAAAAACCTAAGAGCAATCTTCAGAAGGTATCAATGCAGATAGAATAGCTATGTTAATAGCGGGTCAAATAAATTGATATTAATTTAGATACAGTAAGTAAATCATATAGTAATGTAGAAAAGGAGAATATTACTCACTAATGGAACTTAACATAGAAGCAAGTTAATGGCTTTGAGAGAGCCCTTTTAGTATTTTGTCATAGGTTTGATTCATTTGAAGTGATTCAGGAGAAAGTAACTAAAGGTCTAAGGTTGCTGACACTAAATCCAGGTGATAAAAATAAACATTTTCATTGTTATCCTCTTAAATGTGAAGGAAAAAATTAAAAGCCTCTGTACCAGGCATTGTTATTCCATTTAATCTTTAGGGCAAAGCTATTGAGCTGCTATAATTAGTCATAATTTATAGATGCAGAAATCAATCTAACGTAGATGAATTAACTTGCCAAAGTTCATACAGAAATGACTAAAATTTAATACTAAAACTGATTTTGTCTAAAATGCATGCTGTTGCTACTATATAAAAGTGCATTTAAATTTTGTAAATGGAGTTATAAGAGCTATTTGATTTTCTCTAATAACTAGCTTGGCGATTCTCAGCATTCAAGTTTAATTAATGGGAGAAACTGTGTTAATGTTGCTGTTATATATTGTGTTGTTAAAGACATCTTAAGTAAAGTACTTTCATTTAGAAAATGATTTTTAAATGTAATTTTCTTTCTAATTATGAATTTCTCTGTTATGCTCATTGTAAAAAATTTGAAAATCATGAGAAGAAAAATAGTTTCCAATAACTTTCACACTTAGCAATAATTCCACAAAGCCCTTAAGATGTATATATGCTGATTTTAATGCAACCAAAAAGCTATAATACTACATTTTTCACTTACTACATAATTTACCTTAGATATTTTCTGTAATATTCCTTTCTATTCTGAGGGTATGTAATAATTTAATAAAGATATTATACTTATATTTTTACATAACAATGATGTAATCATTCTTATGGAAAAGACCAATTGTAATCAAGTTTCTTGAGGACTGAAGACCTTATTCTCTTATTCGTTGTTGTAATCAGTGTCTGACACCTGACATATAATACTATTCTTAAAATAGTAAATGGACAGCATTAATTATTCTATACAATCAGATGAATTATTAGTATAAATAACCTGAAGTGGAATTGCTGCATCAAAGCATATCCACATTTATCACAATTCCTTTATTCATGTTGAACATATGCTTTCCAGAAAAACTGTGTTCATTTTTGCTCAAACTAGCAAAATATAAAGTGCCACTATTTTTGTATACTTATTTTGTTAAACATTATTCTAACCCTAACTTTGTAGCCCTTCTTTCTGCAGAGTAAGTTATTATTACCTCAATCTAAAGGCACTGCTTCTCTGCTGGGCAGCCCTCTCTACAAGATTTCTCCTTCAGGGTCTGTGTTATAACAATTTAACCTTGCCCATAGAATGATGTGGCTTTTGTCCTTGGTGTTTGAGAGGTACTCTCTAACTCCTGGGAACCTCAGGTTTAATAGGCATGCTCCTGTTTACCTGGGACCCTTGGGACAGCCAGATCATAAAATGTTATTTAGGGTCCAGGCTTTGATCATGTGCTATCAGCTCAATCTCCTGAGGAGCAGGAAACTGAGATCAGCCTTTCAGGCTGTCAATTATGCTTATGAGATGGAACCCCAATAGAACTGGGGATATCAAGACTCTGGTAAGCTTCCTGGTTGTCACTATTCCATATACATTGACACACATTATGGCCAGGAGCAGTTAATGCTATTTTTAACTTTATGAGGAGAACATAAGTGGAAAGCCCACATTTAGAATCTTTCTGGATATTGCCCCACACATTTCTTCTCATGGCTGATTTTGGCTTATATCCTTCCCCTCTAAAAACCATGACTGTGAGTATAACAGCTCTTTGAGTCCTTTTAGTGAGTTACTGAATCTGAGGGTGGTTTGGAGAAGTCCCTGCATTTGCAGTTGGTATTAGAAGTAAGGATGGTCTGGCGAACAGTTCCCTAACCTTGCAGTTGACTGCTTCTGCACTTGGTTTCCAAGTGCTTTAGGAAGAGAAAGGATGACTGGAAGGAGGAATCCCAAAC
Source organism: Noctilio leporinus (assembly GCA_004026585.1). Classification (NCBI taxonomy): domain Eukaryota; kingdom Metazoa; phylum Chordata; class Mammalia; order Chiroptera; family Noctilionidae; genus Noctilio; species Noctilio leporinus. The sequence continues at coordinate 28,082 of PVIW01001614.1, read as the reverse complement.
CTTTGATTTCTGGACTCTGCCCTCTGTGCTTCATCCTTTGACTGAGATTTTAATCCATATCCTTTAGCTGTATGCATAGTTAACTGGTGAAGGTAACTTGCAGTGACTCTCTGAATCCTTCTGATGAATGATCAAACCCAACAGTGGTCTCCAGGAACCTCTAACTTCACAGTTGGAGTCAGAAGTGAGAACAGTCTTCTGGACTGTGCTCGCTCAGAACTTCACAGGACCCCTGGAACTTCCCTCTCCCTTTGTTGCTTAATAGTCCTGGGTTACGTTATTAACCCTTAGAATTTCTCTATACTCAGCTCAAGGTTTTGTGTAACAACATCTCTGTTAAAACCTCAAATTATCTGGAGTTGGGGATGCATGACTTTTTGGCTGTGACTCAAACAACTGTAACAACTCTCAGTCTTTCTATTTTAATTTCATGGATATTACTAGTAATTAACTTTGGTATATGTGAAACAGGTACATTGTTTATTATATTGCATAAACCATTAAGTGCTGCTTTTTACAATGTTAACAAAAATTTTATTCAGTACTATAATATCACCTTTAGAGTCACACACAGATAAACACATGGGTTGGGGGGTTGTGTATTTTCTGAAAAATCCATTCAATTGAATGCTCTGGACATGCTACTACTCCTTTTCAGGGGTTTTACTACTTTATACATTGTACATTAATTAGACATTTTAAACTTTTACAATGCATGACTTTATTTAATTAATCGTGATTTGAAAATATTTTGCAAATACATGTGAATTTATTTACCTTGATGACTTTTGGTATGTATATATAATGTACATATAAACTTACATATGTATGTTTCATATACAGATATTAAAAATTGAAACCAATTAGGATTCGGAGAGAACTGACAGTTAATATTATAAAACTTTCCAACCAAAGCAAGTATAAATTACAATGCTTCTGAAATTTACTCATATCTTTCAATGTTATTTAGAGTCATTCTTAATGCAAATGTAAACATTTTGATATTAAATTAATTTCTGAACACTTTTAATTTGACTGATTTTTGTGGATATTTATTAAAAAATCATTCTGAGACATAGAAAATATGTTAGCAAAATATTAAAACTGCTGCAAATATTTGCAATTTGTTGAGATTCATATACAACTCACATAAAGAATACTGTATCTGTTCCTTTTAAAAATAATCATTTCTCCCTATTTAAATTTCACTGACATAGTTATCAGAACACTAATAAGTAATGGTGATATTGCTTAGTATACATATCTTATCCTGGTTTGAAAGTAGTGCCTCGTTTCAGCATTATCATGTTTATTATTGAATTAAAATAGATATTTTACAATGTAGAGCTACCTAAAACATTTTACAAAAGAATGTTGGGTTTTATGAAAATGTCTCTCACTGAGATACTCCTATGAATTTCTTCCTTTGATTTACTTATAAGATACATTATAATTAAAAATGATAATAATTTTAAAAAGCTTAAGATTGATTGGGTGCTTTTTATGAGGTAGACATTGGGTTAAGTGCTAATTTACTAATATTAAATCATTTTGGTATTTCTGGAAAATGTTAAATGTTAACTGACTGCTTTGACTTGTAATATATTTATTTGTACTTCATTTAACCTAAACTTTGTTTAACCTAGGAAATAGGCTATACTTCAGAATCTATGTGTCAAATATGCCTGAGAGGTATAAGCATGGAGAATTTCTAAGAAAAATTGAGGCTTACCACTTTAATTTAACTATCTGCCTCTCAATTTGTTTTTGTACACTCATCCCAATGGCCCCAAATCTTTTGTATTTTAAGAGTTAAAACTCTACACAAAATGCCAGGGTTCTCTTATCTATTTGTTGCTTTTGTTTTTTAAGTGCTTTCTCTTTACCTCTATGATATTTTCTTTCTTGCTTTTCTTTCTTGCTTTTCTCTCTTCTTTCTCTTCTCTTCTCTTCTCTTTTCTTCTCTTCTCTCTCTCTCTCTCTCTATCTGTCCGCCCCCAACACACACACACACACTCTTTCTCTTTATTGTACACTTTTCCATTACCATTTAGTGCCCTTATACACCCCTCCCCCCAGCCATCTAGCATCAGCGTGACAGCACATTAGGAAATAAAAATGGAGGTCCTGGTGACTGTCCACCTTCCTCACACTCAGGGCGGCAGTGGGAATGGGCTGCACGCCCAGGGCAGCGTGTGCTGGTCCACAGGAGGCACTGCGCTTCTCCTCCTGCACTGTCTCTGTCGGGGATAGTACCGATGTGGTATTTCATTCAGTGGACTATGAAGCATTCATGAGCATAAGTAATCTGAACAAATAAGGAAGAGCTGGTGATAACCAAAATCATGAATTTGCAGGGAACCATCAGTGAGCTCTGCCAAAGAGTTGCAAGTGGAGGAAGGGCCAGAGGTGCAGGTGTGCCCTTGAGTGGCTGTGATGGTTCATATGTGATCCTCCACTTCTGTGTTCAAAGAAAAGCAGGTTACAATTTACGGACATTTTGTTTGTTCCATACTCTCCTGACAGAAGACAAAAAAAAAAAAAAAAAAAAAAAAAATGACACATTTAATAGTAGTATGCTTGAGTAGAGGTTCAGACTGTACAATTGTGAACATTTGAAATTATCTTTCATACAGGATAAACACTACACATGTACACACTTAGGGGTATATACATACACACATACAAAGGCTGATTGAAGAAAAATGATGGTACAGTATCTTCTTAGAGGCCCACTAAAAAGCTGAAGTTCTGTGTTTTTTGGGTTTTTTTTTAAAGAGTTTATTTCATTATTTTTTTAGAAAGAGGGGAAGAGAGAGAGGCAGAGAGGGAGAGAAACATCAATGTATGGTTCGTTTCACCTGCCTCCAGCCACAGACCTGACTGGAGACCTGGCTTGCAACCTGGTTATGTGCCCTGGCTGGGGAATCGAACCTGCGACTGTTGGGTTCGCAGGCCGGCGCCTTATCCACTGTGCCACCAGCCAGGGCTGAAGTTCTGTTTTTAATGATATTTAGAAGCAAATATTCATCATTAGGACAGAATTTAAAGAAAATTGAATGTAATGAACCCAGGACTTCCTGAGGCATTATTGCAAAATCCCACTTGTGGAAAAAGGACAAAAATAAAATAGTCAAGTTTAGGTTTTCTCTTGGAATGTTAAAAAGTAAATCTTCTCAATGTCTCCCTTAGCTAAAATGAGGCAGTCGAACCTCTAAAATGATCTGATTCAATGACTGGAAGAGATCTAACAGTGAATTAGGATATGATGAGAATGGAAATTTCAGAATAAGATAGATAGAGGATACATACATACATACCTAAGATAGATTACAGACAGATAGATGGGTAAAATAAAGTCTACATTTCTGTTAGTACATCAGGAGGATCCAAAATACTAAGAAAAGATATATTTTACCAAGTAGTAACTGTGTGGATTTTTTGTTAATATATTTTATTTACTTTGCTATTATAGTTTTCCCAACTTTCCCCCTTTTGCCCCCCTCCACCTAGTACCCCATTTCCTCCAGCAATGCCCCACTTAGTTCATGTCCATGAGTCATGCATATAAGTTCTTTGGCTTCTCTATTTCCTTTGTTCTTCTTAAGATCCCCCTTATCTATTCTGTAACCACCAATGTGTACTTTTTCTTTTTTCCTTTCACATCCAGACAATTCACCATTTAATTACTACCTTCTGTCAGCTTCTCAAATAATATTAATACAAAGTTTGCTTTTATTTCAAAATGCCTATATTAATTCATTTGCTTAAAGAATTACTCTTTTAAGTAATATGAATTGCAATATTACCAAACACATGCAAACATAAATTTATACCCATACATATTTTTACACATATTTAAAGTACATACTGTATTTTGAAGAGTTAATACAAAAATTTTTAAATATGGCAATAGCTTACATAATTATTATATTTTAAATGATAGTGGTTTAGATATGTTGTAGTAAAATTAAGCAGATTTTTCCTTCTTTAATACTTATTTTACTCTGGAATGTTATTTTTGTGAAATATATCACAGAATGGTGTATTGCAGAACTCACTTTTGTGAAGTTGTCCTAGAGACAGTGCCAAACCCATAGTAAAAAATGAATTTGGTTTTGAGTCAGATCCTCCCCACTCCAATAATACAACTCAACTTTATTTTAAGCTACTGGAACTACAACTTACTCTTTTTTCTACTCTAGGGACTGGCTGAGCACTGCAAGTGCCATTATTTCTTAAGGCTTCAACTTGTAAAACCCATGTAGTGGATTTTTCTAACAAAGTAAAAAAGCAAAAACTTTATAAGAAGTTTCTGAGTATTATTCAAAAGCTCAGGGTGTGCAGTTAGGAAATTTAAAACTTCATTTCAATTTGGCTAATAACTAGGAGGATAGAATCTTGGCCTTGACATTATAGTGTGTAACCCATCACTGATTTGGAGGATCTTGGGCAAATTAACTCCCTAAACCTCATTTTCTTAGTCTAATCAATGAGAAAGATAACCTCAAAAGTTTTGTGAGAATTAATTCATATAATGTGAGGAAAGACTTTAGACAAATACATGTAACATAATGAACACTCAACAAAGTTAATTAAGTATATTTAATAAGCCAAAAAAATAAAAAGTAAAAAAGTAAAAATAAAAATAAATAGATACCCTGCCTTTCAAGGGATAAGACTAAGGCTCTTGAAATACTGCCATTCTTTCTATTAAAATACTACATATTTTCCTTTTTACTTTAAAATTTGTGTCAAAAAACTATTGTACATATGTGTATGAATGCCTGTTAGCAGAAAATATAATAGCAAATATTGCTTGCTCTATTGATTTCATATACTACTGTTTATAATTGTGATAGAGCTTATTCTCACTATGCTGTTGCAAGTTAAAATTTGTAAATGAACATTAGTCCAGAAAAATATAGAATATGTTAATAGTGTATGTAGTGTAAAGATTTTACTGTTTGCTTTTCTTACAAATCATCCAAGATATATCGTATTACTTTTTTTGTTTGTTTGTTTGTTTTTTTCGTATTACTTTTGAGTTGGAAAGGATCTTAGGAATAATTTTCAATCCATTTACCTGTCTTATAAATTTTTATTTAAAATGTTTTTGTGAATACTCCTTACCCTATAATGACCAGGTATTAAAGAGTGATGAATGCAGTAATAGCAGCATGCTTAAGTAGATTACATAAAAAGAACATCATTGTCTATAAGCAAAATAAGAAAGAAAATTTTCAAAAGAGGGCTTTATTGCTATAATTAGGACTGCTAAAATCCATGTCTCAGGAAATGTATAGTTTTGTCATTTTTTTAATAGCAGTTTTATCTTGGAGTTTCTGAAAAGTGATACATATTAAATATAAGCTGGGATTTTCAGTATCCAATTAACTTTGAATCCAAGTTGGCCCATTAAAAACAGAGCCTACTTAGCTGAGTTTTAAATATATTCTCTTTTTGAGAGAATTAAAGAATTCTATTGTTTCTCAGTCAAAGATGACACTCATTTGACAGTGTTATTATCTGTACATGAATGTGGCTATTAAGTCTGAATCATTTCAAACTTTTCAACTGATTATGCAGAGAATACTTTGTGTTGCTCTTCTATTAGATGTACATATATTTAGAAAGTCTGAAAAATGTACAAAGAACATAAAGTGTTTTTTCTATGACCTATCTGGCACTGAAGCATGAAAAAAAGCATCCATTTTAATTTATTTCATTTCATTTCAATTCAGTTTGATTCAATCTGATTGTATTTAAATTGACTTGATCTATTCAACAAATATTTCTACAGAGGTGTAAAAGAAGACCAAAAATCTCTTGGCTTTTGATTCAAGAGTTCCAGTTAAATACCACTAAAACTGTGAGAACTTGACCTTTATTCTAACACTAGTTGGGAAGGCCTCTTGAAACAGGTTGTATTTAAACCAATGTTGAAGAAAGGGCAGTGCTGACAATGGCTGATATGGCAGGCAAATCATTGTTGGCAAATAATCAGTAAAAATAAAGCCCTGATTCTACAAAGAGTGGGGATGTTCAAAAAAGAATATAGACCTGTAGATGTGGACAACATAAGTGGGCTAGAGGCAAGTAAATGTGTGAGACCCCAAGTTAGGTGGGTGCCAGATCAGAAGTTATACTTAGTTTTGGAGACCATTACAAGCAGGAGAAGGACATGAAATGGTATCAGAAGACTAAGTGACATTGGCATTGGTCCAGGCTAGAAAACTAAAAACCTGGAAGAGATCCTTAGTAGCTCTTTGCCCACTGGGTCTCTGGACTGTCTTTGCTTATGAGCATTCATTTATTCATGCTGCTGTTCCTTAGCCTTTTCAAATCCCGACATTTCCCACCTCCATATTTACTCCTTCCTGTCATTACTACTTTGCTTCCTAAGTAGTTACACATTGGGTGATCAAAAAATTTGGCACATCAGGCAATTTTTATTTTTTGACATGTTTCAAGAGTCACAGCTTGTACTGCACAGTTTCTAGAAATGCAATTATATTGTTTTACATGTGCTTATATTACATCTCAGAAGGCTACCTAACTTTGAAGTGGTGCTATGGATTGAATTATATCCCTTCTAAAGTCATACATGGAATTCCTAACCCCTATCCAAGTCCTTACAGAGTTAGAAAAGGAAATCTTGTTCTTTGCAACAGCGTGGGTCAAGCTGGAAAGCATTATGAGAAGTGAAATAGCCAATTAGAGAGAAAAACAACAACAACATATGATTTCACTTGTATGTGGAGTCTAATGAACAAACTGAACTAACAAGCAAAACAGTGACAAACTCTATATAGAGACCAGGCAGACAGCTCTTGGGGTTGGGGGGTTGGATAGGGGAGCTGGGCAGAAAAGAAAAAGGGAGGAGGGAAAACTCATGGACACATCCACCAGTGTGGTGATTGCTGGAGGAAGAGGAGTTGGGCGGAGATAGAAGAGGGTAAAGCAGGGATAAATGTTGATGGAAGGAGACTTGACTTGTGGTGTTGAGCACACAATGCAACTAATATACACATGATGTATTTTAACATTGTACAACTGAAATGTATCATTTTATCAACCAATCACAAAAAATTCAATAGAAAGGAAAAAATTATGGATAGACAATTCATTACTTGCTAGGATAATTAGCCCAAGGAAAAATCTACACCATACTGGACAATATTTTTCAGGGATTTTTTTGAATTGATAAAATAACATAGCAACATCAAAGGTAATTTTGAAGAATGAAAAATGAAAGCAAATTAACCATAACCCTACTATTGGCACTTGTTGCAAATACCAGTTTTAATTAATTTGCATTTCCAAATAGTATTCCATAATATGAATATACAGTATTTATATGTTCATTCCAGAAATTATGAATGTTTTGTTTCTAGTATATTTTACTATTAACAGTACTGCTATAAAAGATATTAAATGTTGCTATTAAAAAATATGCAAATATCTCCTTAGGGCATATATTTCAAAATAACATTATTGGGACAATCTGTATGGTTTTTGCACTTTACTAGGTAACACTACTTTTTTTCCTCATCATAGTTTAGCCTATTTACACCTCCCAAAAGAGTGAGTAGATATTCAGGTTGCTGTAAACACCACTGTATTATTAGACTTATTTTGACAAACTGATGAATATGAAATAAAGTGTAATTGTTATTTTCATTTGTTATTTCCTATTAAAGTTGTTTATATTTTAAATATATATGGTCACTTAGGCTTCCTTCTTTGCAAATTGTTTTTTCAAGTACTTTTCCTGTTGTTTTAAGAGTCTTTCTAAACTTTTTTTTATGCTTTATAAATTATTTTTACATTTTGGGGTTTTTTCAATCATATGGGTTCAGAATATCTTCTTCCAAATTATGAATTGTTTTTTCACACAGTTTTCATTGGGTATGGATATAGATATAATTTTAGCTTGTAGGATTATTCAAGTTTTGCAGTTTACAATTTTTGTGTTAACTTCTCACCACTGTCTCATCCTTCTCATGTCTCCTCTGAACTTAGGAACTATATTTCCCAGGAAAAAAACTTGGCAGTAAAATTTCAGATATCCCATGTAGCAATATTTTTGCTGATATATCTCCAAGACAAGAGTAAACAAATTAGACTATATCAAAGTTAAACCCTTTTGCAAGGCTAAAGAAAATAGCATCAAATGAAAAGGGATTCTAGTGTATGTGAAAACATATTTGCCAATGATACCTTGGAAAATTTTTGTTCTCCAAATTAAATAAAGAACTAATACAACACAACACCAGGAAGACAAACAATCCAATCGAAAAATGATAAAAAAAAAACCTGAATAGAAACTTCACCAAGGAAGACATACAGAGGATCCATAGGCATAAAAAAGAGGTTCAACACCATGTCATCAGATAGATGCAAATTAAAACCGATGTGAGATGTAGCCTCACACTGAGTCAGAGTGACCATTATTAACAAATCAATAAACAACAAGTGCTGGCAAAAATGTGAATTAAAGGAAACCCTGGTGCACTGTTGATGGGAATGCAGACTGGTGCAACCACTGTGGAAAACAGTATGGAATGCCCTCAAAAAACTAAAAACCAAACCGTCTTTTGACCCAGCAATTCCACTTCTGGGGTTGTACCCTAAGAATCCAGAATCACCAATTCAAAATAACTTATGCACCCCTATATTCATAGCAGCTCTATTTACAGTAGCCAAGTGCTGGAAAGAGCCTATGTGCCCATCAGTAGACAAGTGGATAAAAAAAATTGTAGTACATTTCACACAATAGAAAACTACACAGAAGGAAGAGAGAAGAAACTCCTACCTTTTGTGACAACATGAATGGAACTAGAGATTATTATGCTAAGTGAAATAAGGCAGTTGATAAAAGACAAATACCATATGATCTCACCTATAAGAAGAACCTAATGAAGAAAAACAAAACAGTGAGCAAAACAGAACCAGAGGCATGGAAACATGAAATAGTTTGACAGTAGAGGAGCAGAAGATAGGGGTAATGATGGACAAAAGGGTATGAAACTAGTCAAAGAACAAGTATGAATGACCCATGGACATGGACAATGGTGAGGGGACTATGGGAGCTCAGGGAGTGGGTTTGGACTGGTCCAAGAAGAACAAAGGGAGGAAATTTGGGAAAACTATAATGAACAGCAATAATATGTTTTTAAAAAAAGTCTTTCAATGAAAGGCCTGCTTAATAGTACTAAAATATTAAGTATTACCAAGAAAATTATGTTTCACTGTTGTTTATACAGGTACTATTCTTTAGCAATAAGTGTGCACCAATCTCTCCATATTCATGCAAACTAAAGAGTGCAGGTGTCTTCAAATGTATGTCACTCAAATCATAGTAATGGCAGTGTGAAAAAATATAAAAGATGCATGTACTAGTTTTTAGTGGATCTGGTTAAAGAATAAAATTTAACCTTTTTGACTTCTTTATTCCAAACTTCATTTGGTTTGAGTTATATTAATCATAGATCTACCCAAATCCAAATGGAGGATTAAATTCTACAGAAGGTAAACAAATTATAGATAAGGCCAATTATTGCACTGTAAATGCTACTGAGGATGTCAATGAAGGTGTGGTATAAATTCTTTCTTCAAAAATATTTTGCAGCCCAGTGGATAGGTTGTCAGCCTGTGAACCCAAAGGTTGCTGGTTTGATTCCCCATCCAGGACACATAACCAGGTTGCAAGCCAGGTCTCCAGCCAGCTCCATAGCTGGAGGCAGGTGAAAGGCAACCATGCATTGATGTCTCTCTCCCTCTCTGCTTCTCTCCTTTCCCCTCTCTCTAAAAACAATAAATAAAATCTTTAAAAAAAAAAAAAAAACATTTTGCAAACTAAATAAGATACTCCTCATGCTCCCATTCCAATTTCTGTTTGAGAAGTTTTAATATGTGGAGTTGATAAGACAAAGAAGTAGCACAATTATACAACAGGCAGAGAGATGATCCTTTTATGAATTTACTTTCTTTGCTGGCTTTCCAGGTCATCCCCTTCAATTTGAAGGTTATAGCAATTTCTAGTACTGTGCCCATGACATTTTACAGAAGATGGCTCCTTGCTGAGAATAGAAATTGTCTTACTAATGCTTCAGCTGCTGTGTTCCCATTGTTAGAGCCTCTTCTCATCTCCCACTTAGACATAGCCTTTGTCTCTCTGAGGCTCACCCAGTTCCCTGCTGTGGACACTTAACATTCAGTGAGTAACTAGTAGGCAGAATTTTGACCCCAATGATCTTTGCCCCTTGACGTTAAGCCTGTGAATATGTTACATGAAAAGGGAAATTGCAAACATAATTAAGGTTGCAAATGTTAAGATCTTAAAAATAGTCCAGATTTCTGTGTGGGCCTAATCTAGCTACATCGTCTTTAGAAAACAGAATTTTATCTGGAGTCAGATTTGCAGCCAAAGAGAAACCAGAAAGAGTCAGGAATGAGAAGGCCTATGTGAACCACTGATAGTTTGAAAATAGAGGAGGCAACAGGATAGGGATTATAGGCTGCCTAAGGAGCTAAGATGTCTCCTACCAAGCAGACAAAAGGACATAGGGACTTGAGCCCTACAACCACAAGTACTTAAATCTTGTCCACGTGAATGAGCTTGGAAGTAGAATCTTTCACAGCTAAGAGCACAGGCCAGATGACACCTTGGTTTTGGCTTCATGAGACTCTGAGTGCCCAGTCAAGCTTACTGGGACTTCCAACACAATGAAAATTTACAAGAGAAATGGGTGCTGTTTTAAACTGCTAAATTTGTATTAAGTTGTTACAGCAAAAGTAGATTATTAACATTAAGTGAAATTAACTTTATGGGCATCCCAGTAAATCAAGCATCTTATACTTATGATTTTGTAACCATTGATACATTTTTTAGTTATACTGTCCAACTCTGTGTTATCACTAATGTTTCTTTAGAGTATTATTATTGTTGTTTTAAGGTTCAGTATCTGTTTACTTAACGGGAGCCAGATTCAAGTCTTTCACTTGCCTTTTGTAGTAAGAATCCTTCCCTTTTTACCAGTAAGAAAGGCTTCTGGCTGACCTGTGTGAAAGAGGGAAATTGACATGGTACCACATTATGGCGAACGTAGATAGATCAACAACTAAGAACTCAGAGAGAAGAGATGTCAGGCTCCAGGTGATGCCATTTGATGGATTAAATCACTTCAACAACTAGACTTTTTTGCCACTTGAACCCCAAACTAGAATTTTATTTTCAAGATCATTTACATTAGCTTTCCTGTCACATACAACACATTTTAATTGATACGTAAATGTCTCTAAAAGTTGTTTTAAAATAGTACTCACTAAACTTAAAGCTCATAAACACTGAATCATCTTTACACTAAATATTACTGTACCCCAGCTATGTATTACATCTTCTCTCTTCTGGTAAATCACAAATGCTTTGAAGTCAGAAACCATGTCTAATGCACATCATTTACTATTGATACTGTACTGTACTTGTGTTCACTACATAGTTGAAAACAATCAGATATAGAAATAAAATATAATAATTTAAGGGATTCTTTTCCTTCTGTGAAGACATCGAGCACTTCAAAACAGCCACTTTTAGGTTAGTATTAGATTGAAAGTAAGGCCTAAAATTGATTCAAACTTAATGACACAGAAACAAGAGAAAGTTATATAATCTTGTGTTTATTTTTTGTGAATTTTAGTTTGCTTTTTGTGTGCAGTGTAAGTTAATGAATAACATGCTACTTGGTTAGTAGAGAAACATTTTTCTATACTAAGCAAAACATAACCATGTTAATCCAGGTGGCTAATTTAATGGAATCACATTGATTTCAATGCTAAATTAATTTTTCTGGAATCTATTTTAAGGCATGCAGAATACCTCCTTGAAAAGAACAATCAATGTTACCTGTCACTTGAATTTATGAGCCAGATATACATTGAATCAAAAGTTGGTTGGAAAATATACTTAAATAATTCAACTTATGCAGAAAGTTGAGGGATCTAGAATTTTTTCTATATGTGTATTTGAAGTCATTTCAGTCTCATAAAAATAAAGACTGCAAAATCTCTTTTCAAGAAACTAGATTTGAGGACAATTATCTGGCCTATTTTTATATACTGCCCTCACTATCCATGTAAGCAAGCCTAAACTTCAGCTCTTGCTTGATCCAAGAGAACAACGTAAATCATATACACTGCTCTAGTGGAGTTGATAATGATATATCAATATCTATTTATCGAAATGCACAGTGCCATACTATGATTAAATACACAGTTGTATTGATTCTTAAGATGGTGTCCAAGGAATATTTTTGAATAGTCACTCATTAACAACAAAGTTTAAAAGATCAAAGAAAAGCACCAAGAGGTATATCAGAGAGTGATCTATACTCTGTCCTTGCAAAGGAATGGACTAAATGTCTTACTGAACTCTAAATATCAGAGTGGTAATGTATGAAATCTTTGTAATGGTATAAATTGTTGGCTAGTTTGTCAAAGGATTGTCAGTTCATTTTCTAAAAATTCTTACTTTTGTTCACATAAAGTAAAACATATTTCACTTTTTTACATGGGTAACAAACATTTTTTTAATATTTAAAGAAAGGCCATTTTATTTTTCCAGTGTTGGTGAACTTTTCCCATTTCTGAGTAGATGATCTTATTTGCAAGAATGCTTTCTTCTAGGCATAGTTTCTTTTCTCTCCTGAATTCAATAAGCCAGCCAATATACTTTGTTCAAAACATCACAGCTCATGACCGCACTCATGGCCATCTCTGATAAAAGTCTGTAGCCAATTGGATTTCATTACACCATGGCTGTATATGTATAACTCAATTCTGTATTTTTAGGCAATGATTGTCTTGAATATACTGATACTGTCATCTACATTTTTGACTTGTAAAGCTAGAAGATATCATTTCCCTCATCCTGGTTTTAGGCAGGTAAAATTCAAAGCCTTCTGGAAGAGATTCTATTCTTTTAAATATGTTTTTAAAGATTTTGTTTATTATTTTTCAGAGAGAGGGGAAGGGAGAGAGGCAGAGAGAGAGAGAGAAACATTAATGTATGGTTGCCTTTCACCTGCCTCCAGCTACAGAGCTGACTGGAGACCTGGCTTGTAACCTGGTTATATGCCCTGGCTGAGGAATCGAACCAGCAACCTTTGGGTTTGCAGGTCAGTGCCCTTATCCACTGTACCACCAACCAGGGCTTATTCTTTTAAATATTTTAAAGACACAAGACTAACAACATTGACTTTTATACATTATACAATTTTAATATTTTTCACTAATGTTGATTTGTAGGTTCTTTATATACCCCACCACAACTTCTTCTATGCCTTCCTTTTTCTTACATTCTGAAAATAAAAATTGAACAAAATAGAACAAGCATTTTCTTCAAGTCACCATTCATAGTTTTATACTTATATGATATCATGTATTTTTTTCACTTTTGAAGGTGAAACTATATTTTCCCATGTTTACAAACATATATTGATTTTGTAAGAGTTTAATATAGAAGTGTTAGCAGAAAACAAGTTTGATGATTTGATTTCTGTCTGTAAGACATATAATTATTATTATAAACAAAAACAAATCATTTTTATTAGAGTGCCTTATAGTCTAAAAAGGAATATCTATTCAAATAAACTCACATAGATCTCTCCCATTGATTGTCTCACAGTTAAAATTCATTTTTTAATAAGGAAAGGGTAGTGAGAAATAAAATAGCAGAAGTAATAGCTGGATTAAGAAAGATTTAGATTCTTAAGAGTGAATTTCAAATTTTATTCAATCGAACCACTCACATAAGGAAATGATCTAGAGGGAGGAAAACCAAGCATTTATTTTATCCTGATCAAAAAGAAAATAGTAATTCAAAAAGGGGATTGGACTTGATAGAGGCAACTTGTTTTATTTTAGTTTTAATCAGTTAGAGATGAGAGAGAGCATTTTCCCATTAATGGCTGCAGTTTATGCAGGTGGTCTGACTTCCTTACCTTTGGTTGCTGCTGTTTCATTAGACTCTTTCTAGAAGCTCTGAACAGGTGAAAAAAGTTGACTCTAAAGAGAAAATAAAGTTCTTTAAAGTTCTCAAGATGAATTTATGGAAGTACCCAAAGTTAATATTTTGCTGAGTAATACAAAACATAATGAGATTTTGCAATTGAATAATATAGGGTGTATTTCAATATTTATTTTTATGGCACAAGGTGGCTGATTCATATTTTCTGTAACCAATCTGACTTCTTTTTCTCCCATAATTTCTCCCACTTCTGATATTGGACAAACCCTTCCTTACTTATTTTAAAAATCTTTAAAAAGTAATCAGAAGCTTATTGCCTGAATTTTTCTGCTTAAATTTCAATCTTCTATACTTTACTTTTCAGTTAGTCAGGATTTCTAGTGCGGGTTGTGTTTCTTTACAGAGGAGAAATGAACATTAGGAAGACAAAGATATACTAGGTGACTAAACTCAGCCCCTTCTGGCTGCTATAATAAAAGTAACAAAACTGGATGGCTTAAAGACTCAACATTCATTTTTCTAAGTTTTGGAGTCAGGGAAGTCCAAAATTAAAGTGCCATCAGATTCAGGGGCTGGTAAGGACCCACTTTCTGGTTCACAATGGCTGTCTTCTTGCTTGTCCTCAGATGGCACAAGGGCAAAGGAGCTTTCTAGGGTCACTTTTATAAGGGCACTAATCCCATTCATGACAGCTCCACTGTTATGACATAATTGACTCTCAAAAAACTTACCTCCAAATACCATTTCTTTAGATTTTAAAATACCAATTTGGGAGAAACACAGTCTATTTCAATAGAATATGAGTTAATCCTAGTATGATAGAAATATATTTTTGACTGAGAAAGAGATTTGTTATATAATATATATACATACCAAGTTATATATATATGTGTGTGTGATTATATTTACCATAAGATAAATTATTAGTATAATTATATTTGGTATTATTGTATTCATTATGTTTATTATTTAAAAGAACATAGATCACAAACATAATGTTGTTTGTTCAATTTTTAATAACTTGGGATAGTCAAAGAGAAGGACATCATAATTATTTTTCTATAATTGAAGAAACCACAGCTCAGAGGCTTTTAGAAATGACCATTTCAGAAATGAATGCCATGTAGATATAAATGAGTCAGATCAAGGAAGTGTGCTAAAGCTTAGGAATATTAAGATAACCATCTTTCAAGGCACATCATCAACAATGAAGTAGAGAAATTTCTCAGAAAAAAGATTTTGAATCATGGAACAAAATAGACAATGAATGGGAGTACTGGCTCTGGCAGTAAAAGTATTAGATTGACTTTTATATCTAGGACACAAGCCAAATCTAGAACTTAGCAGAGTACAGTGTTAAATGTAGAGTTGGAGGTATGCAAGATCTGTCTCTAAAGTATCAGCTGCACACACTTTTAATTATATTGACATTGGCTCGATACTTTTGGGACAGATCTTGTATATCAATTTAATTAAATAGCCTATGTATCCCTAGAAAGGAAAACTGTGAGTAAGGAATTGGGGTAGATCCTAACTCTGCCCTTTAAGGCAAATGTTTATTTATCTAACTTCCATGGAGTGATGATATTTTCTTTTTCTTTCTTTCTTTCTTTTTTTTTTTAAAGATTTTATCCATCACCTCCAAAGAGTGGAGGGGAGAGAGGCAGAGAGGGAGAGAGATATCCATGTAAGGTTGTCTTTCACCTGCCTCCAGCTACGGATCTGGCTGGAGACCTGGCTTGCAACCTGGTTATGTGCCCTGGCTGGGGAATTGAACCAGCAACCTTTGGGTTTGCAGGCCGGCGCCTTATCCACTGTGCCACCAGGGCTGTGATGATATTTTCTTATGCTGCTGAATGTGATTGTAATTCGGAGAAGTATCCATGGCTTTCCTGAAAGTAGAATACAGTATATCTCTCACTGTTTTATATCTGCTGTTCATTTCTTTATCTCATAAGATGCTAACATACATTACTACTCTTCAGCTGAGTCAATGAGAGTTCTCAAACTTTAGTGTGCCTCAGAATCACTGGGCTTGTTTGTAAAACACATAATGCTAGGATCCTTCTTGACAGTTTCAGATTCAATAGATGGAAGTCAAAAATTTATCAAACAGTTCCTTCATGATACGGATGCTGTTGACCTGAAGCTACATTTCTAGTACAACTACTTAAAGAACGAGCATCAAGTCAGTTTCATGTATACTATATAAACCTGGTACTGCAATGCAAATGTAATGGCTTTTCTAGTCATCATGTGACTTTGAATATAATAGTATGCAAGGCAAGTGAGAAAATTCTATATTTTTACTGAAACTAGTTTCACTAGAAGGGGTCTTCCAGTTAGTCACTAAAGATATTCTTTTGGAAATAAATGACAAAAGATTAAGCTTTAAAAAATTGAAAACTACATTTTTTTGTACTTTGTTCCTAAGCTTTTGACAACTTATTTGCTAATGCTTAATAATTAAATCTTTGAAATATTCATGAGATCCATACTTTTCCAAAGATAAATGATGATTATTACTCAGAGGTATCATAGTAATGAATAATAATATCCTGTAGAAGCCAATTATGTAATAAGTCAAAGGATGTTGGCCATTTATATTCAGGCTTATATTTCATGTCTCTTAAACTATCTTAATTATCATTTTTCTCAGTTTGGCATTTGATAAGAACTGAGGAGCACATAATTGAAGATTAATTTCTGTCAAGGATCTGAAAAACTGATTTTCTGTATTACTGATTAAAGATTAAATGCTCTGTTTCAAAAACTGGTAGTAAAGTTGATAGCCTCTTTTCAAACTTAAGAAGTATATCTATTGTTCTTATTATACTACCAAAATTTGGAAGTACTATGTGATGATAGAATTTTAAAAATTGACCTGTATTTGATTGTGCTCTAAAGATGGAGAAAATTAATAAAGACACTTTTTTTTTTCCAGACTGGTAGCAACCTGCATCTGTAACTGTATGAGTGTACTTAGCATATTTGTTAATACTACCTGCTTACATGTTTCTCCTCAACTACATTAGGACAAGACAAAACTGCTTTTCATTTCATTTCCTCTGGTGACTGCCCCTAGTAGAAATTTAGTGAATGCTTGCTGGACTAGTGACCAGAAAGATTCACTCAGGCTCTACAAGTGAAACTTAGAAAATGGGATTTTAATTTTCACAGTTATCAGTTAATTCCATCTCTGAGTATTACTGCGACTATAAATCAAGATGACCTGTTACCATAAAGCAGTCACATCACTTTGTAGTCTCTCCATGTTAAAGTCTCAGTGAGACTTTTCGGCTGTGATTTTGCGCAGAGGTTTCCTATGGGGACATATTGGTTAAATACAGCCTATCAGCCATGCCAGCAGTAGGATTTCAGGTTACATGGCAAATTTGGAAAGCATTGATGATTCTTTCCTAATTGTTGAGGATTCACATCTAGGGAGCTGCATTTAGACACAGTATGCTGAATGAGAGGCAACCACCTGAAAGAAGACTGTGAGGCTCTCAGTAGGGACTGCCTCGCATGCCTGAAAGCAACAGCCTCATCTGCCATAATCACATTCCCCAGATCATCCTAATGAAGCCAAATTTTAGGTCAGGGCAAAGGAGCTGGGCCCAGCATGCTTCTGGAAATTGCTGTCTTTTTCATCTACAGAAATGATAACTCCATGGAGATTTTTATCTCTGGAATTAAATGTGCTATTGAAGTTTTATGTCTCTGTAATACTGAAAAGGAATATTGTCTCCAACTTATTGATAGATTCACAATGGCTAAGTCAGATTTACAAGTAACTATTATTAACTCAAGAAAATGATTTGGCCTTAATATGTGTGTCTTCTTTAATTTTTATCCTTTAAGCTTTAACCAGTCACACATCCCATAAAAAGCCAAATTAACTCCTGTGAGTAGTTATCTGCTTATCTCAACAGTGACATCTTTTATTAATCTCCTCCCTGATTACATTTCTGATGCCACAGCAGCCTCTCCTTTTCTTTAACATACTCTCTTTAATACCTCTTTAGCATTCTGCCTGGACAACTCCCAGATGCCTTCATGGCAGACATCATTTTGTCATTTTTTTTCTTTGCTTAAATGTCATCCTTTCTCTGATTTATGAGTCTAACATACATACTCTCTCCCAGTCATTTTCAATATATCATGTCTATCCATGATCTATTGATGCCTAACAGACCACCCTAAAATTTAGAGGATTAAACCAGCAGGTATTGATTATTTCCCACAGGTGTATGGATAAATATATGGATTTGAAAATGAAGGACAGGCAGCCTCAGCTGATCTTGGCTAGGCTCTTTTATGTCTCAATGGTGAGTTGGCTGGAGCACTGATGAGTCTAGATTGACTTCACTTACATACCTGGTGGTTAGCTGGCTGGGGCATGGGTTACTGCTGGTGTTTGGGATACATGTTTCTCATTAGCAGGCAGGTTAGTCCAGGCTTGTTTTAAAAGTGCAAGTGAAAGCACTTGAGAGCTTTTGAGACCCATCAACAGAACTGACACATTGTCCTTACTGTCATATTTTCTGCCAGAACAAGTCACAAAGCCAATCCAGAGTCAAAAGGTGGGTAAATAGACCATAATTATTGATGGGAGGAACTACAAAGTCACATTTGAAAAAACATTGACATATGAAGAGCTAGAGAATTGGGGTAATTCTTGCATAAAATTCATCATATTACCTTATTTTGTCATAACACCACACAATAAAGTTATAGAATTGGTCTTTTAATTTGTTATTATTTTCCTGAATGAGGAGAGGAATGCTATTTGACTTATTATTACACACAGGATCTAAAACATTATTAAATTTTATTAATACTAAAATAGGTTCATGAATTTACTCATCCCAATCCTTATCAATATCTATTTTTCTTTGATCAATAAGTTAAGTGAGACTCATCATTGCCTCAGAAAAAAATTCACTGCACATTGGAGTTTTATAGGAACTGATGACATATACTATATAAAAAAATTAAAATATGTGTAATTTTCTCACTATGCTCATAGACATACAAAATCTTTCCATAAAGATTATATGCCTGGATAGGCATATAATATGAAAAATAGAGACATTTATTGAAGAAGATACAAAATACAAAAAAAAATATTTTGCATGGGACAATGATGCCTCAGTTCCCTTCCCAAAGTAGGTACCTTGGGACCTCACATAATTCTCCTAACTGCAACACAATGTTTCTTCTGCTCCAGTAGCAGATGTCATGGAACAAATGTTGCCACAACACATTTTATGCCAAAATTCTGCATCAAAATTTCAGGCACAATAGTTTTTGAAACCGCAGATCAGCTTCTAGCTCTGCACTGTCAGTGGCTAATCTTTGTTGATTTCAGTCTGTACATGTTCAACATTCTTAGGTGTTCTGCTTATTGCAGCCCTTCCAGAATGTGGATCACTTGCAAACACATTCTCAGCCATCTTTGAAGTGCCTGTGCCACACTTTTATTTGCACAGCACCATTGAATCATCCAAATTGTTTCCACCAAGGAATGTTCAAGCTTAACACAAAATGTGATACAGATTCATGGTTCTACTTGCTCAGTCATTTTGAATGCAACAGCAACACGGTACACATGCTCACCACTCAATAGCATCTACCACCCCCACTGACTAGTACAGTAAAGTAGCCATTGTTCACTCATGAGCATTCCAGTCCACTCTCCTTGGCTGCCAGGTTACATTGGTGTCCAGCAAATCATTTTTATTAAATTAGCAATGGCTGGGTGTTTCCCAGACATACCTCATTGTATTCACTTATTTTTATTGTCTTTGAAGAAAAATTTTATTTTTCTATGCCTCATATAACTGCCACCTTTCAGAATTCAGGAGCACTAGAGAAAAACTCCATGATTAAAGGAGTCCTTAGATCATAAATAGCCATATGTAATCCAGACTTAGTGAGACAAAAGCTAAAGCTTCAAAATCTTTGTCTGCTAAGAGGGCAGCAGTTCAGTAGAGCTTGGACATGTTGTTTCTCATTCTGCCTTGCTGTGCACAAAGGGAAAGGGTGCCACAATGTCTGAGACTGGGAACCAATTGTGTGTAAAATTCTTTTCTGGGTGCTTGACAGAGTTCATTGTTCTCTCACAACAAAATGTATTCCTGAGCTAATTTTGAAAGCATGGCAGAAAAAGAAGTACTTTGCCAAAGACTATTTAGCTTACAGAGAGGAGGAAATAAATTTAATACAAAGCTGTCCTCTTGCGTTGTATTCCAGGGCCCAGAAAGTTAGAAATGGAAATAGTAAAAAGAATAGTAATTTATTTTTTGTCAAAGAGAGATGGTCTTTTAGGGGAACTAACTAAAAAGGCTAGGTGTGTGTAACTCATTCTAAGATACACAGAATTAAATGAGTTTGAATCATATAGCTATATTTATCAATAGGATCATGAAGGTACATTCAATTAGTAATAAAAGTAACCTCAATGTCTGGTAATATTAATAAAGGGTCTTTGGAACCTGAAACTCCACTTTATAAGGTAAAGTGTCCAAGAAAAATACTATTTGTGGTAATGCTAATAAAAATAATGTAAACAAGGAATACAGAAATCACTGAGAACTTTGATGATCATTGTCTAAAAAAAAATCTCAGACAGGACAATATAGTATGACATTGTTCAAAATGCCAGACAATGAAAGAGAAAGAGAAAGATTTAAAATTATGATAACCTAAGATATGGTAGTAGCATGCTCTACAGCAGTACTTATCAAAATGTAATGTTTACAGAAATAACCTAAATATCATGTTAAAATGAAGATTCTTATGCAGTACATTGAGTTTGACACCAAAACACCACATTTCTGGCAACTTCCATATGAAGCCAATGCTGCTGGTCCAAGAACCACACATTGAGCATCAAAAACATGGTTGTAATGAAAGCATTTTAATATGATATAGGGTACTTAATAAATGAAAAATAAATATTTCTGGCTAAAACCCTCTTGAACACACACATATACACACACACATATACACTCTCACACATATTTCTCACACATATATCCATATACATTTTCTCCATCAAAATGTATGGAGAAATAGGATCAGGAAAATAAGTGAAATACAGTTGCCAACCAACTGAAGAACTAAAATTGTTTTTTAACTAGAATAACAAACTGAAACACTTGGAAAATACATGTTAAGTGGTTAATTTTTGTTGTTAAAATAAGTATTGTCATTTATTTGTATGTTTGATTATTCATAAAAATATGCCTTTGTTTCACAAGATTTTTCATATGGGTGGTAGATTCACTGTATTCAATTTTAGTGGAAAAAGAACTCACCCACCTAATTGATTTATTTTAAAGAAGAGGGGAAGGGAGGGAGAAAGAGAAGGAGAGAAACATTGATGCAAGAGAGTAATATTGATCAGCTGGTTGCCCTTCTACCTGCCCCAACCAGGAATGGAACCTATAATCCAGGCATGCACCCTGACTGGTGATTGAACCAGAAACCTTTCACTTTGTAGGACGATACCCAACCAATTGAGCCATACTGATTTGGGCACAAACAGCTTCTTGTCTAAAGGAATTGTATATAAATAATTTCAGACTGAGTATGGGTTACAAGGTTCATATCTATAAATAATTATTCCTGCTTTACTAGTGGAAATCAGTACTTTAACCATGTTTCCTCCTATATTTTAGGATCCAGAAGAAATAAAGCTGGGGATAGTATAGAGAAATTAAAGGTGGTTTACAGAAGTTAAGATAACCTATCTAAATCATTACAAAATAAGTTGAACATAACTAAAAGAACATCTGATTAAGCCTTGAGCCAAAAAGCATTAATAATGCTATATCAAATTACATGAAGAATTGTTTGAAGAAGGAGCCAGGATCCATTTTCTACCTCTACATGAATTGAAAAAGTAAGTGGTACATTTAAAGTTAGAAAAATTTCACTTAGAACGAGAATTAACCAGATAAGCATGAGAGTCCCTTATCAGAGAAACAGGCCAAGGAAACTGCATATTAGTAATGTTTTCTCAGACTGTAAAGAATTAAACATTCTCCAGTTACTTTAGAAAGATAATTTTACTGTCAAGTGTCATGGCACAGAAGAAAAAGAGAAATTTTTGAAAAGCTAGGATTCCCAGATGAAAAGCACCTACAAAATCCAGACATGGGCTTTGATGAGGAAGTACCTCTAACAGTAAAACATCCTAACAGTTACCATCACAGAAGAAAGACTCCCAGGAACCTTATTCTTCCCGGACACATCACAGCAATTTAACTATTATTTGCCCCTGATTTTGTTTTGCCTCAAACTGTCTATTTACCAATTAGGACACTGGCAAGCCCTTGAGACAGATCCCCAGAGTTAGTCAAATAAGCCAACCCAAATCAAGGAGTATATATGGTCAACTTTCCTCAGAAGAAATGTTGCATGACAGGCACTCAAAGCACAAGTTTCTCTCTAACATACATTCTGAAGACTGTCCTTGGAGATCTTCAAAACTGGGACTGCCAACAAATGTCTTCGGGTAAATTAAATGGATTCCCAAGGAAAGAAAGACTGTGTCACTATTTGAATCCCTCTAAACTTCAACTCAATAATAACAAGAATAGAGAGTCAGTGTCATAAAGGAATTGTGTTGAAAGATTTCCACTGAAAGTTGTCTTTCAATACCTATGCACATTTACTTCTATGTTATAAAGAGATACATTCCCTGTAGGGGGTAGAATCAAACATTTCATAACTGAAAATAACTATTGAAGTTATCCAGGACAAGCTTTTACTTTTCAGACTAACAAATTAAGCCCCAGAAAAGATACTAAGTATGCCTAAAGATAAATAAGAGTTTATGGGAAAGTCAGGTGGTTTTTAGTCAGTCATCCATTCAAAAAAAAAAAAAAAAATTCTTTAGAATTTACTGCATACACTATGGATAAAATACAGCCTCTGGTTTTAGATAGTTTTTTTGATTTATAATCACACAAAGAGATAAGTTTTGCAGATACGGTGTGTGGGTTGGGATCCTAGCTCTCCTACTTATTAGCATGGGCCTTGGAAAAATGATTTATTCTCTCTAATTCTTGATCTTCTAATCTGTACAATAAGGACAATGGTATATATTTTACCTCATGGTTCCTATGAAGTTAAATTACCCATTAATGCAAATGCTTAGTACAGAGCCTGTGACAAAGTGGGTGTTCAGTCAATGTAACCTACTAGTTTAGTTCCCTGGGTGTTCTCCTATACTTGCTTTAAATGTTAAAAGTTTAAAAAATATAAAATAACAAAATAACAGTGGTAATAATGATAATAATAATAATTTACATATGTTGACCTTTATATGAAAAAGAAGGGGTAATGAGATTGAATGCAGGCTAATGTCTGGTGCTCTGGTGATATCAATGATAATGTAGAGTTTATAAAGCAAAACATCCAAAGGGGCAATGCCTAGTACAGGAAGGGAAGGGACATTTCTTATATTTATAAGAAACATTCTGATTTGATTGACATAACTTAGGTAACCCACAGTCCTGTAAAAATTGTACTTGTTGGCTGTTTGAGTCTTGATAAGTTATGTAACTCTTGAAGTCTCAGTTGCCATGTCCGTAAACTGAGAACATTACACAGAAGTTTCTTAGATTTTTGATAACTTAACAAAAATTTATGTAAAAATACTTTGTACAATATCTAACACAAAAGATGAATTTGACAAATGTGAATCAAATCATCTTGCTCTGACTTAAAAAAGAGAGAAACATAGGTTACTAAGAATGATCCCTTGAATTCATGTCATGGCAGCTTTTGTTCAGGTTCAGGTGTTAAAGATCTGGCTATTCTTTACCTATAGACAATACCTAGTTAACCTGACTGAGCTGTGTACATAAAAGAAAAAAGTATGTGTTGTCTAATCAGTTAGATAAGCATCACCTCCACCACCACCAAAAAAAAATGAATTGTCACATTATCTGCTGGGGTATTTTGCATAATGACTTCTTTCTGTGATCATTTTTATTGTCTTAAGTGTCAGAAAAACTATGAAAAGAAGAAAGTAAAATATGCAGAAACCCCACAATGTTAAAAAAGAAAATCTGGTCAACATAATTACGGCAAATTTAAAAATCAAACAGGGCAATTAGAAAGGTAGAGAATGTACTTAGGCAGGAGCCCTATAAATTCAGTGTCACCCTGTCTGAGGTTTTCAGAAATGCAAAGTACTGTCTTGTGTTTATCGCCTACTGAATATATGTTTTGCAGCATATTGGAATAGAGGTTTTTAACTACCCTAATAAGGGAATATTTTTTAAAAACCTCATATTCTGGATCAAAAGTTAAAAAAATGAGATAACTAATAAGTTTCATGGACAAATAAAAGAAAATTGTGACTATAGGATTTCTAAGTGTTTTTAGCTTCTAAAATTGTCTTCTATAATCACTCATTTCCTCCCAAGTCATTATCAGTAAAAGCTTTGAAATTAAAAAAGATAAATAAGTTAGAACAAAAATATGTGAGTGCTTATTTTAGAAACAGCAAGAAGGAGGAATTAAGTAATTCATCCTGATTTTGGAGATGTTAAGATGTGAGTGAAAAATTAGAATTAGTGAAACAGAGTGTTTGAAAACCACCAGACTCCTTGTTTAGTACACAACATACTCTGTACTTCCTGCTTGAACTGAATTATACTTTGTAAGCTATTTGGAGAAAGCAGGTCTTCAGCTGCAATTTTCAAGGAGAAAAATGCAAGTAGGATGAGTCATAGCATCAGAATCAAGGAGACTGGGACTTTGACTTTAGAAGTACCCCAAAAGAAGAGAGTAATATAATTTCTCTCAACTTGTCTGTGATTGCTCACAAACATCTATGAATGAGAATACCATATACATGCATTCATATATATATACACATATACATACATATATACATACATTTTAATTGCAGACTTAGTACAGTTAGTTCAGGGACCTAGCATAAAGCTCAATAAAGATTTCTTGTTTGAAAAAACAAGGATCACATTCAAAAAGGTGGACTAAGATTTTGGGTGGGGGTTAGTAGAAATATTAGTAGACTATGCAGAATTTTAAAACAATGAGACCTTGGAGGCATGCATGCTTTTATTTTACTTAGTGTTGCTTTGATATGGTACCTAGAGATGGGACTTCCCTTGGAAAGCTCTTTAAGGGTGGACAGAGCTACAAAAAGAATCTTGGATATTCAGTCTTTGTCTTGCATTGAAATTTAACTTCTATTTGAAGATTTACAGTCTCATGTGCACTTGTAATTATAAATGGGAATGTTTCCATATTGCTCCTTGTGAATTTATGATAGCATGAGGCAGCTGATTTGAGTGTTAAAGGTTTGGACATTTCTATATCTAGACACACTACTAAATTTCCTGACAAATCCAGATATGCACCTTTCTTATATTAATACCAATCTAAACTGGGCTGTGTTCCTGAGCAACTGCATATGATTTACTACATGGAGCCAGAACCACCTACATCAGAGCCCTTGGAGATTCTAGGGCTATATCACCCTCTCTTGTGAAGGCAGCCTGAATTAAGAGACACACTCTCATTTTACCCTCCTAGGAGATAAATCTTGATTGAAAGAAAGAACACTGCCATCAGAAATTTATTGCTGAAGCATATAGGATGCTTAATATAAAATTTAGAAAACCGAGAGGTTTCTGGAAGCATATGCCAATTGCTCATTTAAGGGAAGAAAAAATATTGCATCATCTGGAAAATGTAAGTATCAAAAATTGTCCTTTATTTAAAAAATTATCAATAATTCACAGTGCAGGCTATAATCCAATTAAAAATTAACAAAGGACCTGAATCAACACTCTTCCCAAGAGGATATACGGATGGCCAATAGTCACATGAAAGGATGCTCAACGTCACTAATCATCAGAGAAATGCAAAGTCAAGTCCTCCTACTTTTGCCTTCTCTAAAATATAATGCTTCAAAGTGACACACATTTAATCTTCTAGTTCTGAGGTACAGAGTTGAAGAAATAAAAACAAACCTCATGTTGAGAAGGCAGTAAGAAAAGTTTTATCTTTGGGAACCAGCCATATTTTCATTTAAAAGGAGGGGGAAGGGCCTCCCTTCTCAGGAAATATTAATAAAATTGCTACCCGAAGTAGATGGTCAGGATATTTCGATAAAAGGGTCTGGGATGGTAGGAAATTGGATCTTAGTACAAGATGTATAGGATAACGTGGGATGAATGACTAGTTATTTGGTAAGGGAGATAATTTAACTTCTGGCAATGACCGAGGTAAAAGGAAAAGGAGAATGGGATTAGTCCTGGGAGCCTCTATGTAAAAAGTGAGTCATAGGACCTTGTTCCATGGCTAAATTAACTTTCCTCAGAAGCATGATGGACTGTAGGGCTGTACATCTCAAGACTGTAGGTCTTAAGAAGATAGCTCCTTGAGTTTTAGTATCCTATAAAAGCACTAAACGACATGTGGTATATTTATACATTTCTAGTCAGCATTTTGATTTCTCAAGGAAAAAATATTGCATAGCATTTACAAATTTAAGTTATGGGCTCAGACATAATCTAATTTCAAATCCTGATTGTTCCTTCTGTTTTTGTTATTAGCTATACAGTTTTGAGCAAGTTTGAACTCTCTGAGTCTCAGTTTTCTTTTATAAAATAAAGATATTAATAGGATATCTTGTGAAGATTCAATGAGCTAGTTCATTAAAAGGAACACATAGCAAAGTGTCTTTCATATTGCAGGACAATAATAACACTATTATTATTACAATCTCTTTAAAAAGGGCAAATTTTAAATTCTCTAATTCATTTCAATCTTTGTCACTCTAGGCTTAAAAAGTACATTGATTTCTTTTACTATTAGGAAAGAATATTATGGAGGAACTAATTTAGTCTTCTTTTGACCCCCAGGAGGCCTATATTTAATATCAGTCTTTGTGCAACAAGAAAATTATTTATTCTGAATCCATCTCATATTATCTTTGCCAGTTTGCCCGACTATATCTCTAGCTTTTTTGAAACCTATGAAGATTTTGGCACTATTTTCATCATCATATGTGTTAACTAAAATTAAATTCAAGATAATCTCTATACCAGAAATTATTTGAGTTTTAGAAATGAAAATTATCTGTTGGTGACTCAGTTATAAATCAGATATTTAGAGGAAAAAATATATCTAGTGAAATCAAAAGGCCTCCTGTTTTAAACAGATAGGAATTTAAAAACATTTAATCAGTTATGTTCCCTTTTAAAAAATTAGAGACTCTTTGACAAGGTTCCATAGTTTAATTTTGACATTATTGCACATATCTAAAAAGCCATAAGACCAAGAAGCCTCTGGAGATATATACCGATCTGTATCTATATCTACATCTATCTATATCTATATATCTATCCACATATATATCTCATCTATGTTTACCTATATCATCTATATTTGCTTAACATCTATATCATTTGTATCTATATCTGTAATATATCTCTTACTTGTCCTTTTTATATTTTATTTTTTTCCTCTTATTCTTCTTCTTTACATCTACCTATACTTACATCTATATCTTTTAATGGTCTGTCCAGAATATATACAGGCATGTAACATTAAAAAAATAGAGACATTTATTGAAGAAAATACAAAATACAAGAAACACTGTACATAGGAAGATCACTTCTCAGTTCCCTTCAAAACAGGCACCTTGGGACCTCACTCAGTTCTCTCAAAATTGCCCTTGCTACCCCTTCATATTTTCCTGAACCTCATCAATAGTCTGAAATCTCTCCCCTTTCAAAGGAGATTTTAATTTTTAACTTTTTATTTATTTATTTTTTTAAAGATTTTATTTCATTATTTTTAGAAAGAGGGGAAGGGAGAGAGGCAGAGAGGGAGAGAGACATCAATGTATGGTTGCTTTTCACCTGCCTCCAGCCACAGACCTGACTGGAGACCTGGTTTGCAATCTGCTTATGTGCCCTGGCTGGGGAATCGAACCTGCGACCTTTGGGTTCACAGGCTGGCGCCTTATCCACTGTGCTACCAGCCAGGGCCT